>OX422224.1:124268132-124498961 GCA_949130495.1 Sambucus nigra
CATAACGTAAAGCCCTTGATTTTTGCTACACGTATTTGCCAACAAACTGACAAAAAAATGAAATACTTTAGAATTAAACCGCAAAATATTCGACCACTGTGGTACATGAATTAAACCACTGTGGTACGACCTCAGCATTTATCAGCACAAACTACAAAAAAAAAAAAAAAAACTACCCATCTATTTCTTGAAATAGTGAAATTAGATAAGAGGAAAATACTTGGATGAGGAGGATCGAAAACCTTATGCCGGATAAGGAGGGTCGGTGACTCGCCAGGGGAGAATATCAAGGGCATATATATACAACAAATAAGAATAAATAATTAGTACCAAAAAAACAATTAACATTAAAATATAAATCACCAAAAAACTGGTGTTATTCAAAACCCCCCAAAACGATTCAATGTTGGGACATATACCAAATAGTCCTTCGGACATTTTTTAATACCCATTTAGTCCAAACTTTTTTATTTTGCCTCAAAAAGTCCTTTGCCACATATTTTGGAGAGGGAGTGCCGCTGGCGCGAACCTCTAAAAATAAGAGGATATTGAGTGCTTGAGGGACTAAATGGGTTAAACTAAAAATATGTGTCCTTTTTAAAAAATATATATTTATAGTAGGGACTATTTAATAATTGACCCTTCAATGGTTTTACAAAATCACATCAAGAAATCAATTTGTCAAAACCTGAAAACATAAATCAGAACACGGACAAAACATAAACAACAAATAAGCAGTATTAGAACACAATATTAAGCACTGTGTGTAACAAACAAAAACAAAACCCCCAAAATAATCGCACCATAAACAACAAATAAGCAGTTGATATTAAATCGCACCAAAAAATCGCACCATATTTTCTTCCCCATAAACAAACAAATCGCACCAAAGCAGAACAAAAATCCGGTGTAGATCCGGTGTAGATCGCAATAAAGAAAAAAGATAATATTATAGCTAAACAAACAAAATGTCAACAGATCCGACGGTGTAGATCCGGTGTATGTGTATTCAACAGATTCGACGGTTTCTTCCCCATAAATAAACAAAATGGCAACAGATCTACACAGATCTACACCGTATAGATGTGTGTAAGATATGATATATATACGTATATAAGTGTGTTGAAATTGAAAGAATGTGTGAACATTGAATTAATAACTAGTGGAAAATTATGTCAATCGGTTAACGATGAGAATTAAAATGATTTTGCGTATGGGTTAGCTAAATGAGAATTAAGGCAAAGTATAATAATGTGTGACACGGTTTGGATAGAAGCTTAGCGTATGGGACTAAGATAAGTGTGCATAATAGTTAAGCAGGGTAGCATAACTAGGATGTTTAAAATACATGCATTAGGTGCGCACTATAGAGGATTGTCTCATGGAATTGCGACACCAGTTTAAATATGAAATATTACATTGCATATTTATTATTGTATTTTAAACAATTGCAAAATATTTTCAAATAGTTTTTGGGCTTTGACCCGTATCAAAATCTTTTCAAAACCTTTTAGGTTCTTAGTCACAGGGATGCTAGTCTTAGTTATCCTTCCGGTCAGACGATGCTGCAGCAGTTATGGATGCCTGTAGGGATTGATTAGATGCTTCTATCATTTTTATCAAGATAGGATGTCTACATCAGGTTTTATTTCGATCATATCGCACAGTTAGACAGTTATTGTATTTATTCAGACTTTATTCATTTCAGTTTCTGTTGGATTAATTGTATTAGATTTTTTACCGAGAGTTGTCGGTTAATCTATTTATTTCATCTTTTACATTATTCATTTTATTATTATAGTATGTGTACGAGTTATATGGAATGGTTTGGTACATTGATTGAAGTTTTATTAAGGAAAATTAATGAGTTTTTAAAATTGGCGCATGGCTTAACAGGTTATTAGTAATTAATTTGGTTTACGATAATGATGCTAAGAATGAGCCAATTCCTGTTTTATTTTAGAAGAGGAATGATCACCCGTTATTAGAATAGGCGGGATGTCACACTATGATAAGGCTCCCTATGAAGGATTTTAATCATTTGAGAAGTTATGTTATCATAGTAGCGTAGCGAAAGTGTGGCGGGCCCATAATGCACAAGCATGTGCCTTAGTTTTGCACCCATTATCATATAAAAGGTGGTAGCAATAATCAAGAGGTTCTTGGAACCGAGGTTGTGTCTCGTCATAGGTAGTGTCATAGCATGTTCTGGAGAACAAACATGTGCAATTAATAGTGTGGGAATGCACACCAAGGGTAGGTAATTGCAAATTTCAAGTATTGTTGAATAGATGTTCCACAGGGTTTAGTACCTGGTATAAAGGGTACTCATTTTCTAAGAAAAGTGTTGAGCCCTCATAAGGCGTCTTACACCGCAGCATGGGTTAGAAGGATTTTTATTGATTGGTGTAATATTTGGTGACGTAGGGGACATTAAATAGATAAGCCTTAAATTGTTTCTCTTGTGCAACGGTTACTTGAGGTAAGGTTTGGTCTAGAAGGAGAAATATTTAGCAACGCCTCTTATGTTCGCCCGAAATATCTTAAATGACTATGTCGCATGTAGATGAAATACATGTTAAGACATATCGTAGGGAAAGCATCGAGGTGCCTAGTGTTGTAAGAGTTGTAGCAATTGAGAAGGGTTCTCATCCTCGGTGAACGATATTGATTATATATGCATTTTCACAAGGGTGATATAAAATACGTCTTTAAGGATAAGAGGGTTTTAATGATCATGAATCATTAGAGGAATAGGAAATTTATAGCCTTTCCACCTTTGGAGACTTATAGATTTTTTTTGCCTCAAAGTTAAAGTCTGTGAAGGTTAAGCAATTTCACCCCGTGCAACAGTGTTAGGTAGCTTAGTGTTGGGAATGTCTTGGTACTTTACTTCGGGATGAGCATAAAATTTCTAAGTAGTGTAATGAGTTCATAAAGGAAAGTCGTATGTAAATGTTTTCTCCTCGTGAATAATTACCAAGCAAGAGTGATGGTGATGTTGCTTTTGCGATTTAGGAGTTATATCCAAGCATGGGTGGTAAGTGCAAGTGGCATTGCATCGTGTGCATGTTAACACACTCCTGTCAAATTTTGGCAATAGGAATAAATTGTCCCACTGCATTTCCTAAGGAGGAAGAAACAATTAAGGAGTGTAGGGTAAAGGGTAAAGGGTAAAGTGCGGTTCGAGCATCCCGATCCTTTCAAAGGTGTCGACGTAATAAGAATGAAACCCAAGTGAAGGCATATTGCCTCGAGTTATTGTGAAATATATGATAATTGTCATTATGGCATGACACCCATAGTCGATGGACACATAATGAGGTAGGGTATATGTGATAATGCTCTTGGGCATTGATCACTCACATATTAAGGCAAATGGTAGGATAAACATGTTTAGTTTGGTTTAATTTTTGACGTTCAATTCAAGATGTATTATGTTCACAATAGGTAAGGAAATGTTTTGTGCATGGAAACTAAGAGAGGTCTACGACGTTTTGGCCTGTAATCGGTGTCCGTCAGGGTTAAATAAAAAGGCGAAGGTACCTCTCTTATGGAGGGAAGTCTATCGTTGTGATCCTCCTAATTGTGGCGTATTCATAATCGTCATCTAAGGTTTAATGAATTTATTATTCAACTTATTGTGGGTTAACACATTAGGACAACATTACATGGACATGCAAGGATTTCGTTGATTCATACTAAGGAAGCTTATTGGCATCGCTAATTACATGTGGAATTGAATCCACGATGAGTAAGATAGAGTTCGTTATTTGCGTGTATAATGTCTCAGACTTTAAAAAGGAAGGTTGGGGATTCTACCATATTTTGTAGATTATTAGTTTGAGTGTAATGGTAAAAAATTGTTACTCATCGGTTACCTAGATATGAGAGGGTTTATTCTTAGTGAGGGTTAGGTCGGGCATGGATGCTCCACCACGATAACTAAGGGAGGATTCCACATGATTATTCATTTAGGTTGTATGAGCATCCTAATTTTTGTGTGTTTAATTGTTTTGGGACTAGTGGTCCATTGTATATGATCGGTAAGGCATTAGATACGCCATAGTTCATGGGTAAAATTTTTATAATTCAAGTTTGTGACCCTAAGAGATGGAGTCATGGTCATTTATTTAGAAGTAAGAATTCATTTGGTTAGCCCTCCTAACACGGATGTTAAGTCTATCATTGTTGTGTCGTTTTGTGATTACATGGGTTACCGTTCTTCACAAAGGCGTGATTATAGGTTGTGAAGCCTAGGATGGGGTTAAATATGCATAGAGCTTATAATTGGGATGAAATGATTACATAAGAAGCTAGGAGTTTTACGAAGTGGAGGCATAATGATTATGGAGGAAGGAAGAAATTTTGATGACTAAATTTCCTAAGGAGGGATTACTGCAATGACCTGAATTTTTAGTAATGACTTCAGAAATAATTATGATAAAGTTGTGTTGGGATTGTGCATATGTGGCATTAAAGGGTGAAAAGTTTTATATTTTTGGGATAGAGTAATTATCAAGAGAGTTGATGTTTTGGCTAAAGTTGATAAATTAATGTGACAAATGGCTTAAGGTCGAACACTCACGAGTGATTTTGGATGTATAATTTGTAATATTGGGCGATAGTTACGAATATGGCCTACAAGAAGGTTTAATTTCTTCTTATGAATACAATGTTGGAAAGTTTCATAATAAAGAAGGCAAAGGTTTAAACTTAAGTAACTTTACTCAAATTATATGTAAGGAGATTTATTTAATTACATTAAATAATTAATTGAATAGTTTTGTATAAATTTGGTTTAGTTGCGAAAATGCTTGTGACCTTAATAAGTCAGTTAAATTAACGGGTACAAAGGGTATTTTTAATGTAATATATTATTAAGCAGGTTTACTTGTAGTAATTAAGTAAAAGTTACGAATTCGTAACTACCTACAGGAGAACCAAGCATGGAAGGGGTTTTAGAACAATTATTCTCGATAGGATTTATATGTTGGTGGCAGGTGTTATATTTTTAATTACATGTAGAGTTTATGTGGTTATAATGCATAAAAAATGGTAAATACCAAGTATATAAACTCAACTTTTATCGTTAATGTTAGAAGTGGTGGAGGGAGGAGGGTCAAATGTGTATTCAATGGTCTCCTTAGGTGTAAGTATTGTCAGCAGTAGATGCCTTAGGTAAAAAATGTTGGGGAACCAAGTTATTTGTAATCGTTATTTTGCGAGTAAATTTTGCCACCTTAGTGGTAGTAGGGAGACGCTATGGTGGCAGAGAACGGACCCTAATAAATTTTGCCAGGTTTCGAAATGTGGCAATCTTATTTTGATCCAAACCATTTCCTTTTCGAAACGTGTCATTTGTTACTCATTATCTCTTGCGTATAAAAGAGGAACAAAGGCTCCCATTTTTAAAACATCTCGTCTAGTCTAATTTTTATATATTAGCGTAAAGACCACACACTTTTCTTGAAGACACCATTTACATCACCAGGGGCGGATCCACCCGAGGCCGAAGCGGGACATCCGCCTCAATTCATTAAAAAAAAATTAGGGGTTTTTGTGTAAAAAATTAAACCTGGAGGTCACTTGAAAGTATATTCAAAGTTCAGGGGAAAATCTATAATAAACTAAAAATAAAAACAAAACTTAAGTTTGTTACTCTCTCTTGTACCAAAGCAAAAAACCCTATTTTCTAAAGACACGAGCGCCGCTCTCTCTCTCACCTTATTCTCCAGCCTCCATTGCCTCCGCCGTTCACCACCCGCTGCCCTTCCCTGCGCCACCCGCTGCCCTGCTCTCTCTCCTTTCCACCCGCTGCTGCTCTTTCCTCTGAGGCTTCGCTCCACCCGCGGCCCTCCCCCTGCTATCTCCTCCACCAGACCAACCTACCTACCAGGTATATTTCATCATTTTGTGTATATTTGTTTATATTAATTTATATGTAAAATTATATTTATGCTACTCAAATTATACTAAAATGAAATTAAATTTATAATGTGAATTTATAAATTTATTTTGTGTATATTTGTTTATATGTGTCTGTTTATTTATTTTGTGTAAATTTATATAAATTTATATGTAAATTTATATGCTGTTTATATGTAAATTTATATGTGAAATTAAATTAAATTTGTAAATATAGGGAATCAATGGAGAAATATTTTAAACGAAAAAGAGGAGAGGCTCAGGTTCAATCATCTCCCACTCCAATTAGTGTTGAAAATGAATATTATGCCCAAAAATGTAAAAAAACCCAAAAAATTCCCGAAAAAACTCGAAATAACCCCCCAAAAAATCGCCTCTGGGGCTCCCACCACCGAACCCCCGGCAATTATCGAAACTTTCGCCCCAGTTCACACAAAATCCTGGATCCACCACTGTACATCACAACCTCCGTCACAATTTATCTTAGGACAAATATTGTTGTGAGGTTCTTTTGTTTTATATTTTGATTGAGTATTTTGGTGACAGACGTACTATTTTGGAGGTGTTGCTGGGGTATATTTTGGAGTACACTTGAGTCATTTTTGAAGCCTTTCTTTGGAGTAGTTTCTGGAGTTGAGAAGGGGGGATTTACAAAAATCTTTCAGGGAGTATTTTTCTTGGAGCCTTGGAATGCTGTTCTACACAAATTTGTGGACGATTTTATCATTTGAGTTGGGGTTTTACTTTAAGGCATTTTTATTATGAAATTATTATTATTTATGTTAGATGTGTATGTGGTGTTTATTTATACATAGTTTATACATGGTACCTATTTGTGATATTATGTCATGATTTTATGTTAAAATGGGTTTAAATCACGGTCCTCAAATTATTAAATTTTCAGAATATAAATGGGGAAGATTATAAAATCACGTAGTAATTTCGTGGGAAGTAAAATGTCAAAAGGCGAGTTTTGAATATGGCCTCAAGTTGTAAATTTTTAGAATATCAAATATTGATTTTTCTAAAATAAAAATAATACAATGTGTTAGAATTAGTGTTTTTCATGAAACTATTTATGAGGGTACGAGACTTGAATATATGGATATTATCCCAATAATTTGATAATATTGAAGCTCATATTCTTGTGTAATATTTAGTAAGGTTAATGTGAAAATGTATTATTTCATCAAGATATATGTAGTTTAAAAATTGTTGATATTCTATGTATGAAAAGTAAAAATAAGTCAAAACATGATGTTTGGAATTTATGTGTTGGGAGTGCACGTGATCTAATGGACGGGTTTATATAATTAAATTCCTACACACAAAAATCAAATTTAATCAAATTTTAATCTTCAATTAATTATGGTGGGCATACAAGTTGATTTTAAATTCCAATTTGCACTAAACAAGCCAAACATGTAAAAAACAGTGAATGAGCAAAAATCTCTATGAAGGGTAAACCCTTTTTGATTTAGCACTATTGAGAGTTTTGAATGCAGTTGACGTACAAAATATTTAGCTACACCATGTTAGACGCACATATTATTCAAAACTTTAACAAACACGACTCAGCTTTAGAGTCATCCACACATAGCGGTCTACTCTCAGTATCCATCGATCAACCTCGTCTTGTTCTTCAGTTGTGAAACCTCATTTCATAAGGTCACTGGTATGGAAAAGTCTCTACAAGTATGTATTAACAAGAAACCTTCTAGTGATGTGGTAAAGTGATCTTGAACAATTCTAGGGGTATGGAATATGTATGAGGCATTTGATCACAAAAGGAGAACTCAAAATATGTTTTTGATCTTCAAAAATAGTTATTGAAATATCTAATCTCGTCCAGCCTTTTATAAGAAGGTTGGGTAAAAAGGATAAACACAAAATATTTGGGAAAGATAATCTTTAAAAAATAAAAACTGGCCCGATCGTTCGAACGAAACCAAGTGTCGTTCAAACAATACTGATGTTCTCATTAGAACGACTTCGAACGAAGTCTTCGAACAACATTCCAGAGAAACATGGAAAATTCCTTGTTTGATTCTCGTTCGAACGACTTCAAACGCCCTTATATTTTCAATCGAATGAACACCAATCTCCTTCGAATGAAGAATCATTTTTTGGGCTATTTTTCTAACAAAAAATTTATGTTCCTTTATAAAATAGCCTCATAAAAGATAATTAAACCCCATAAATTATAAATAAATTTTTACCAACTACGATCACATAGTTCTTCCCTGATTGTTGAGATGACCAAATCTTCTAATTTTTAACGGTGTTCAACAAAGTCTTCGAGTACCGAGAAGTTGTGACGGTGACGTATTTGTGTAATGGGATACGCCAAACCAAATAAAATAAAAAATATGAGCAATCATAAAACTGTCTCTTACAAATCTCCACCTTTGGCTATTCCAATACAAATCACAAACCTAAGACAAATTGAATCCTTTTGAATTAATACACTTAACTACCCTCCCAAAATACAAAATAAATGGAACATAGAATTTTTGCGAGTCCTCAAAACTGATACTGGATCTTTCCTTTGGCTAGCGTAGTCTTCATCTTGTGAGGGTCCTAATTAGCATCATCCAAGAGGAAATTTCTACACACATGAGACAAAAAAAGATATCACGATGCATAGAGTTTTAAACGGAAAATAAAAACTCCCCCTCAAATTGTTCTCCCCTTTTTTGTCTGTAATAAACAAAGGAGTCAAAACTAAGTATGAAATATAGGTATCACATGAAGAAGTAGGATATCCTTATAGGTATAATCAAGAAAGAACGAGTAATGATAATCTCAAAGACAGATAACAACCAACTATTTTTCAAAATTTTCATTTTCAAATAAAAATGTATAAAATGTACAAATACAACACACCATGGATTAACACTAAAATACCCGAATCATGGAAGTTGAATGTAGGGGCGTGAATATTTTTCGTAGGTTAATCAACATAGACAGTCATAGCATATGTGCACGAAGTTTTGATACACTTCTAATAAGATATCTCGAAGTCCACCTTAGGTGTAAAAATGGTGAACTCGTTTGAAATTGACTTAACCTAATCAACATGTCAAGAACATAAATGATTCTCACACTAATGATGCCAAACTATGCAATGTTTTTCAAGAAAAAATTTTCTTGTGAAAACCCATTGATCTTGTACTTTAAATCCCTCAAAATCTCACATAACTAAGAATAAAACTCAGTAATGATGGAGGAAATTGATGCTCATATGTAGCGAAGCATCAATGAATCAAAATTTGGTTTGGTACTTCTATTTTTATGTGCCTTTAATCTTTTTAGGCTCTTTTATACAAATGATGGATTTTAACGCAAAGACCATTTGATCTTTTTTAGCCCCTTTACATTGCTTAACATATATCAATATTTTTGAAAAAAACGTAAATCTGGGCAATGGTTCTTACATGCACAACTTTTTTCTCATTTTTTACATTTGGTTCGTTTTAAAGCAAAATTGAGATGAGAACGCCGTGTTCGATAAGTGACAAGTAAGTGCAATTTTCAAACAAGTTCTTCAACACGTGCAATAAAAGAGACAGGAAGTCAAACATATAGCAAGTAATCATCAGAGATCAATGTAATGACTCCACACATTATTAAGCACATACTAGAAATGACACCATGTCTCAAAACACTACGAAAAGGTCACATGGAGGAATAAAGTGTATGGATGATTCAAATATCTTAAATGTTCATCCATATAAGGTGATAAAAAAATTACAAAATTCTTATCTTTTTCAAAACTTTTATCAAGAATAAAATATTTTTGACCTTTTTAACTTTTTCTTTAAAATGGAAAATCTTTTTGAATCTTTCAAAAAATTTTAAGAAAAACAAAACCTTTTTGGATTTTTTGAAAAAATATATGAAACGAAAAAATATACAAACAAATACAATAATGATACAATCGAGCAATAGGGATATAAGATGTAAACATGATAAGTACCCTATTATATAAACAAGTTTCAACCTCAATTATTAGGCCCGGAGGAGTTCTCAAACAGAAATGACATCCTATGAAAATCCTCCATCAAACATTTTTATATTTTGAGTAAAAACTATAGTTGCTCTCGAAAACTCTCAAAATATTTACGATGATGTGCGGAAGCATGCAGAGTAACCTATGTGGGAGTGTGTGTAGGAACATATATAGGAACTCGTGTGGGAGCATAGCAAGAAACACGCTTACGAGAAACTCTCTCTAGCTTAAAATAGAACTCTCTAAGGTGACCTCTTTATTTGCAATGGGTACAAACATAAACGGGCCTGGGTACACCTTTCTCAAAACATCTGGGACGAGCTCTCCTAGGTGATTAAGGTCTCCTGGGTGGATTATGACAAGGACCATAAGGATCCATCACAAACTCAGGAACTGACTCGGGTGCGGCATGGGAAGTGGATGCACCGTCATAACCTATTCCTTGCCCCTCAACATTACCTAATGCAGGATCAATGAGCTTATTTCCAGCTTTCTTAGATGTGTCCTCTAAAGTGACTTTGACCTCCTAAAAATATTCGAGATTACTCTTGAGATGGGATACACAGGCTTCAAGTTTCTCACGAGTATCCAATAAAGATTGAAGATCTCTCGTAAGACTAGCCACGGTGTTGGTCAAATCTCTCTTTTCCCTACCTAAAGCAATCAACTGCTCACACAAAGAAATTTTCACCTTTTCGAGTTGACTCATCGATGCCTCGCAATCTTTGAAAACTATCACCTCCTTCTCCAAATATAACACCATAAGAGACAACTCTTTATTAACCTTTTTCATTTTTAAAGTCTCGGTGTAACAATCACTAAAATACATTGGACGATCACCTTCACCCTCACTCTAAATTCTTATACTCTCTCTCACTCTCTCCAGAATGAATAGAAACATCATTGAGGCTTTCACGCTTAGATATATCCTTATCGGCGTGGGACAAACTAGAAGTACAAATGTGACTAGCTATGAAAGTAATGCACGATTAATTGGTGATTCTCCCCCAGAATCCACCGACTCGACGTTACTATTGCTAAGAGTGTCCTTATTTGACACTCTCTTGCCTTTTCTATTAAGCCTGGTTGGACACTCATGTTCCTTGTGCCCTTTTCCTTCACATCCATAGCACCCTATCTCTTCCTCTTTCTCACCACTACTATGCCCTCTTTCTTATTTTTATTTTTCTCAAAAATCTTTTCTTTGGAAGAATTCTTTGAAAATTTTGAGAATTTTTTTGAATGTTTTTGCAAAAAGGGCCAAGTCATACAACTCAAAATCAATCTCAGACTCAGAATAAAAATCTTGTTCTTTCTTCTTTTTCTTAGTTTGAGTTTTTAAAAGCAATCCCTATTTCCTTGGGTTTAATAGTTTTAGGGAATATATCAATTTCATACGTTCGAAGATCTCCTATAAGTTATTGTCTAGTGACCTTTGGAAAAAGTGGGCAAGGAACGATCTCAAAATTTTCCTAAAAACTCTCGTCTCAGGAATTTTCCCACCCAAATTAAACCTACAATTTACGATGATAAAAAAATGTGCATAAAATTCATCAAAAGTGTCAGACTCTTTCATAGTGATGGTCTCAAATTGGGTGTTCAAATTTTGAAGCTTAGACGCTTTTACATCGTTGGTACCCTCATCTGTGAGTTGGAGGGTATCCCATGCTTCCTTAGACATAGTGCCCGTCATGATGCGACAGAACTTATCAAGGGTGACAGCTCCAGAGATGGTACTCAAATCGCGCGAGTTAAAATTACTCCACTTAAAGTCGTCCTCTGCCCATGAAGAAAGAGGTTTAGGACTGACGAAATTATCTACGGTCATAGTGGGTGGTGTCCACCATCTTTCGCAGACTAAGCAGACACGTTCATCAATTGACTTTAAAGTCGACCTCGTCCTAGATATTCAGTAAGCATAATTTTAACCATCAAATTTGGGCATTCGATTATACAAATTATGCATTAAATTACGAATTTTTAAAGATCAACAATTTTTTCAAAAAAATTATATAAAACAAATTTGTGAAAAAGGATCACACAATATTTTAGTGTAACCCTCTCTAATAGCAATTAGAGAGTGCATGTGATTTAATGGACCAATTTATATAATTAAATGCCTACAGACACAAATCCAATTTTTATCTTCAATTAATTATGGTGTGCATACGAGTTGATTTCAAATTCTAATTTGTAATAAACAAGCCAAACATGAAAAAACACGAGTGAGGAAAGTTTCTTATGAAGGGCAAAAGATTTTTGATTAAGCATTATTGAGAGTTTTTAATACAATCGACTTACAAAATACTTAGCTACATTAAGTTATATGCGCAGATTCTTCAAAACTTCGACATACATAACTTAACTCCAGAGTCGTTCACAAGTAGTGGTCTACCCTCGGTATCCACTAATCAGGATCATCTTCTTCTTCAGTCGAGAAACCTCATTTCACAAGGTCAACAGTAGAGAAAAATATCTATAAGGATGTATCAATAAGAAAACTTCTTATGATGTTATAAAGTGATCTTGAAAAATTCCAGGGGGTGTGGAATATGATATGAGGTACTTGATCGCAAAAGGAGAACTCAAAATAGGTTTTTGTTCTTTAAAAAGAGTTATTGAAGTATCTGATCTCGTTCATCCTTTTTATAAGAAGATTGGATAAAAAGGATAAACACAAAATATTTGGGAAAGATAGTCTTTAAAAAACAAAAATTCGCTCGGTCATTTGAACAAAACTAGGTTCGTTCTTGTTATAACGACTTTAAACAAAGTCTTCTAACGACATTCCAGTGAAATGTGGAAAATTCCTTGCTTGATTCTCATTTGAACGACCCTTAAATTCTCGTTTGAAAGAACGCTAATCTCGTTAGAACGAAGCGTCATTTTTTCGGCAAATTTTGTAATAAAAAATTTAAGTTCCTTTATATAAAAATAGCCTCATGAAAGATAAATAACCCCCAAAATTATAAAAAAACTTTTTACCAACTACGTTCACATACTTCTTCTATGATTGTTGAGATAACCAAATCTTTCGATCTTTAACGGTCTTCAACAAAGTCTTCAAGTACTAAGAAGCTGTGACGTTGACATGTTTGTGTAACGGAATATGCCCAACCAAATAAAATAAAAATATGAGCAATCATAAAACTTGCCCTTACATGTGGACCTGTTTAAGAATTTATTTACAAGAATGTAATATTTTGTAAAGTGGTTTACATAATATGAGGTGACTTTATATTAAAACGAAACTATAAATGTTTTTTAACATTTTAAGAAGGATATAAAGTAAATTACAACAAACTTAGTTTCAAATGGTAAAGTCTTAAAATAAGTAAGGATTGCTTAGAAAATGAACTTGAAAGTTAGATAAATTGCAAAAGGGTCAAAAGAAATGTGTAAAATGTGTTTGAATTTGGAAAGATTAAGTTTTTAAAATTAAGTAAAGAAGGCAACGTTTTCTAAAGGAAAAATCGTATGTTTTGAGGTAAACTAGAAAACGGGAATTTAAAGTATGTGAAACTTCAAAATTAAAGTGTTTATAGGACTAGAACCGAAATTAAGAAAGTTTAAGGAGGGCCTGACTTAGGCCAAAAATCAATGGAAAGTAAAGCATGTTGTTGCATTTATGATCATCGGTGCAAGGCGATTTAGAGCATGGTGCTCTTTAAAGGCTATAAAGGGGTTACATTGAATAAATTGTATGCGAACGAGTTATTTCGGATGTACAGAATATATAATGAAATAATGGTTAAATATGCAATTGAGATCATTGATGCGTCACTATTTTTTAATTCAAGAAAAGTAACAAGTTAACACAATAATGTGTTGGGAAGTTCATATATAAAGAAAGTAAACTGATAAAGAACGTAACTGGGCGTTTGTATAATCTCTGGTGATCATAAGTCCAAAGTAAATTTTAATTTTAACAAGTCGTTAAACACCGAGTGCATGTGTTTTAATGTTTCTTTAAGAAATGCCATGACAATGGTGGTTAAAAGGTGAAAGTGATGGTTTGCCAAACTAAATAAGTGACATGAAAACTAGTTTTCGTACTTACTAACCATGTAGATTAGTGAATTAAAGAAACTTTTGCGTGAAGAAATGGTGAAGTATAATAGTTTACGGTTAATGTATTTAACCTAATAAAAGTAAATATTTTTTAATAGAACATGGTTAATGCATACATTGTTTAGTTATTGCATGTTAGTTATTGCATCATTCCTTTTTGCCACTTGTTTCATTATTGCATTGTTTTGGGTAATCACACTGGACCTTGGCTCACACTTTTTATTTTTTAGAGAATGTTAAATGATATTCTATCTTTTGAGAGCATTTCGCAGGTAAGTGCTTCTTACTATCTACGTCGGTAACTCTGATTACATTAATCCTAGGGCATTTTCTAATGGGTTCCATACTTGTTATTATTTGCTTTATGCCTGGAAAATAGAATTGCATGCTCACTCGGTGAATATAACTAAATAAAATGGAGTAGAAACATTATCCATGATTACTTCACATCACTCCACATTTAATGTAGTTAGACTGCTTCGATTGGCCCACGAGTGAACCATAAATCAAGGCAAGGCATTAAAAGGAGGAAGATAGTGCTGACGCTACTCAATAATCCACTGGCCATAGAAGAGGAGTTGCGCAGCCTGTACGTGTTGAATGAGTAACATTGTTTATTGACTCATGCTATGACTGTATTGCAATTGCAGATAAATAAAGATAAGTGTTAGTAAAAATAACTTAGGATTTGCATTTAAACGCATAAAATTTTTAGCCCAAAAGATCTTTGATTAATCATGCATTGAAAAGAAATTAAGAACAAGGTTTGAGGCTTAAACCCAGAGCCAAGAATAAAATGTGACACCCCGCCTAATAAAATATCGGGCGATCACTCCTATATAAAAAATTATAACAGGAGTCTCATATGGATCATTCTTAGCATCAATGTCAAAAATCCATTTAATTACTAATAACCTATTAGGCCGGTGTCAAAATTTTACTTTACTACTCTTTTTAAACAACTAAAAATAAAACATCCACACAGTTTATGCGTAGATGAAGTTGAAATGAAATAAAATAATCGAACACTCGGTCAAAATTATACAACCATATCGAATGCTCAATTGGACCATTGGGCCGAATATTTATACAATACCTCCTATCTAGAGTACGAGGATAAAAGCGTCTATCGAAAACCTGCGTGCATCCACAGCTGCTGCAGCAGACGTCTGACTCGAAAGGTGTATCATCCAGGCGTCCCTGTGTCTGGAAACCTATATATATATATATATATATATATATATATATATATATATATATATAGCAAGAGAGGGAAAAGTAGATAAACGGGTCAGAGCCCGAGTTTTGAAAATATTTAGCAAGTGCATAAATGCCTTACAAAAAGGTTTTATCTCATATTTAAATTTGGTATCGCACTTCCATGAGATACCCTTCACCTCTCCTCTAACAGTGCACTCCTAGCACATCCCTCTAAACATCCTAGTCAAGCTACCCTGCTAAACTAGTCTATCACCCAACTACTATCAACCCTAGATAGTCCAAGTACTAAGGGCTAAACTTCTCCCCAGTCTCAACATTGTGCCAAGTTCGTGCATGGGGTGTCTCGCAAAGCGAAATCCAAACAAGGAACCCCCCCGATACACTACTGCGCGGTAAGGTCGATCGTCAAGATCCATTAGACCCTCAGTACATAACGTATATACATATACATACACCATATAAGAAATACTAACATTAGAGCACTAAGGATTAAACTTCTCCCCAGTCTCAACACTATGCCATGTTCGTGCGTGGGGTGTCTCGCAAAGCGAAATCCAAACAAGGAACCCCCCCGATAGACTACTACGTGACAAGGTCGATCGTCGGGATCCATTAGACCCTCGGTACTCGATTTATCCATATATATTCATATTATAATATACTTCCGGATCTATCTCCCGGAATGAGAATTCATTTTCATTTTTATCTCAAAACTTTCCATTTCCCTTCCTATATCCAAGAAATGTATATGAAAGCCAATTCATTATCATGAATTGCTTCAACATATCATATAACTTTTTAAAAGCCAGTTTTATTATCATTGAAACGCTTTTCCGTTTTATAACATCCCATTTCCCTTCTCATATCCAGGAAGTGTATTTAAAAGCCAATTTTATTATCATAAAAATGCTTTTCATATCATATGCTTCCATTTCCCTTCTTCCATTCGGGAAACGTATCCGAAGCCAATTCATTTATCCCATTTCCCTTCTTCCATCCAGGAAATGTACTTAAAGCCAATTTATTATCATAAATTGCTTTAACAAATCATATAACGCGTTCTAAGACCGCCCGTCCGGGTTTCCCCACTGTGCGCACCCCTAAATGGATATCATCTTCTAGATCCTATCATCAAGACAACCTGGGATCCTACAACGCAAGATGTCGGGAAGTGGACATATGCCTGCGGGATAGTCATGACCACACCTAGAATCACCTAACTAGCGCAGAAATATACAATAATCGCTCATATGGCCTATAGGACTATATCCACCCTGCATTCATTAGCCAGGGGGCTTCACCATACGTACGTAACTTCCCTTATGATAGCAATTTAGAGAGGTGTGTATCCATGAATTATTATTTATGAAAATCATTTCTTTTTTCATTTTTAAAACTTTCATTTATTCATTTTCAAAAGCCATTTACATCATATCGTATATATACTTTAATCACATAGTATATATATGTATCCCATATATTCCTCCTAGAATATATATAAATGGCCGTAATTTCCAAACACATCTAGCGATGACCAATAATCCCAAAGATTCTCTCAAAGAATCATAATCATGCCTTCAGATACGCATGATACTAAAACCAAAGTATTCCCTCACATACATTCAATTACATAAATACCTAGGCTCGATGGTATCCGAACTCCCTCTCAAATTTTGTTCATCCCGAACGTTAACTATGTTCGTTCCCCGGACTATGCCCTACACCAATCCAAGGCCTTCCCTTTCATCTAAAGGTTCACTCACCCTCAAAACCATCATTTAGGAGTCCCGATATCATAACTAGGATCACCCATATAAGCCCCCAAATTTTAATTTAACTCCCCATACTCTTAAGGGGAGAAAACTGGCAAATCTGACCAAAGCGAATCGATTCGCTCCAATTGCGAATCGATTCGCGTGGGTGAATCGATTCGACCGCTAATTCGAATCGATTCGAAAAGTGTTCTGCAAGCAGGTCCTTAATGACGAATCGATTCGGTCTAAATCCAAATCGATTCGGCCCAAGGCAGCCTTACATATCCCCTTAGGTGAATCGATTCGACCTAGACCCGAATCGATTCGGCCTGTTCGAGGGGCACTGTTTGGGCAATTTTTCAATCTCCAAAATACCCAAAACTCAATCCAATCTCCACTTAAATCATAACTTGGATTTATTCCTATAAACCCAAAGTTTTTATATCTTCTCAAGTTCTTTAGAGGTCCTAACACTCCATTTGAGAACCCCTAATATTTATCTCCAATAAGTTCTATCCTTAATTTCTAACTAACGATTTCGATCTCGAATAGCTTTTCGTAGAAAAATAACTATAAATCCATAAAAATAAAAAAAAATACGCGGTCGACGCCCACGCGACTGCATCGAAAAGATCTATAATTTTTATTTTTACCAGGAGCCAAATCGATTCGCATAAGGCCGGATAGATCCAGAAAGACGCAGGTCACTATTCATCGTCTTCTCCGAGACGGTTTCGGCCATTAAAGCTTCTCTCAAGCTTTTGCCGCCTCACCCAACGTCCTACAACCTCAACCAACTACAAATACACATATATTAAGGGTTCTAAACATCCTATAACCCTAAACCATCAATTTATTTCGATTAATTTCTAAGTTTCTCCAATTATGAAATTTTAGGGGTTTATTCGTTTTAACTCCCGAAAACCCGTTTTATCCACGAAAACCCAACCCAAAATCTTTAGGGTTTGTTAATACTAAACTACGATATGAGATTTATGCAAAAAGTAAATAAAGCAAGTAAACACTTGCCACGTGGATATAATCCGACGATCTCGAGTCGAATCTCGCCGGAATCTCCCCTTTTCTCCTCTTTTCTCTCCTCCTCTCTCTCTTCTCTCTCTTCTTTCTCTTTTCTTTTCTTTTCTTTTCTTCCCCTCTCCCTCTTTATATAGAAAGAAAAAAGGGTTTAACCCCTTAAAGCCCAAAAATGACTCGTTTACTCAATTACGAGCCCGTTTAACTCTAAAATTCCCCGAAACTCAATTTCGACAATCGGACACTCTTTTCTGACTATCTCGGACATTCTGAGACTCCTGGCGCAGTTGAAATTTCCATCTGAGGTACTTGACCGCAAATCACTATTCTAACCCATATAACTTAATGCGGATTTTCTAATCAAAATCTTACCTCTTTGTCGGTTTACTCCACAACGACATATAATTAAAATACTTCGACCTATTAGATCCCAAAAATAATTACAACACCCATCGAAAATCATTAAATCCTCGAAAATCCCAAAAATCACTTTTTTGAGGAATTCTCCAAATTACCAATTTATACTCAATTATGGAATTTAATTATACCCCAAAAGGACGGGTTGTTATATAAAATACCATAGCGAATCATGATTCATATGAGGAGACAAATGTATAAGATGATGAAATTCTTTATGCCCTCCAAGGTATCTGAAAACCTTGATTAACCTTTTGTAAATGTCAGATATTCGAGCGTATCATACTCCCCAAAGATAGGTAGGTGTGTAAGAATATTTTTGAGATGAAAATCCTTCCTTATGAGTGAGATATAGTGGTCTCTCTCTAGTCCTCTTCATAAAAATGTGATTAGTATTTTCTCTCACCTTTTCCAAACACCAAGGATGACTTATTCGCTTTAAAACCCCTTCCCACACCTTTATATACAAGTATATAAGGTGGTCTTGGGACAAAATGAATTTCTTGAGAGTATGGGCCTAACTACTTGGGTGTGTGGACTACACTAGGGATCCAAGACAAATAATTAAATTATCTTAAAATAAATACTCATAAATCCCAATTACAAATAGTATAATTTATTTTCTTTTTTTATTTAATCATAATTAATTCCACCAATTAGTTATGAATGCACTCCAATCTAATTATCTCATCAATCACTTGAATATAATGAGGTCTTATATGCAAAGTGGATTGTGGTACATAATATGATTCCACTCGTTAATTATTCGATATTCGCTCGGTCAAATTAATTTACTATTAATCGACTTTAACTAACATCTATTCAATTTCCTTGATTTTTAAACTTATTGTAAGGACAAATTTCCAATCGAGTTAATTTGTATGTAATTGGCATTATTCCAGACAAAATATTTGAGTCATAAGATATACTTTGTGTTGTTCATCCCATAACCTTATGACGTGTTTGATAAAGACGTAGCAACCAAGCTTCAAAGATTGGATACATCGTGTTGTGTTCATCCTTCCAAGCTTTTCGTCTTGTTTATCGAGGATCTCGCAAATATGAATGCATACTGAATATGGGTCCCTGGATATTTTAAGCGTGTTTGTTTTTGTACTTACAACATTTGGAACTATTTTTAAATATTTTTTTAGAAAAAATATGTTTTTTATTTTAATCTCGTTAGAACGAGAATTAAGCTCGTTAGAACGAAATTGAATTTACGTTCGAATGACTTCTATTCATTAGAACAACTATCTAACGACCATCGAACAAGGGATCTCTGCCAAGGATTTTACATTTCATTTAAATCTCATTACAAGGCCTTTTGAACGAGAAAGCGACTTCGTTCAAACAAAACGGAATGTCGTTATAGCAAAAATGCTAATCTCATTCGAACGACCCTTTGTTTTCATTCAATAGAGTTTGCTTCCTCGAAATTCATTCTTTTAGTATTTAAGTCATGTTGGACTCAAATTTTTTAAGAACTTTTGGCAAAAATGTTTTCCTACTTGTTTGCAAAAGTTTTGAAAGTTTTCAATTTCTGATTTTCCTCATACATCGGCATCTTGTGGATGATTTCTTTATTTTATCTACTTATCATTTATATGCATGCTTTGGGTAAAAAGATAAAATAGGGTAAATCGATCTTCCACAACAAAGGATTTTAATTGGTGCTATGTTTTAATTGGGTTAATTTAGTTTAAAGTCTCAATCTTTAAAAATTAAAAAATATAAAAAGTGAACTTTTATTGATTCGGGCCATCTTTGCCTAAGCACACACTGTTAAAAGGGGCTTCCCAAATTGGTTTCAGAACTAGTTACACTAATTATGCGTGATCCTTATGTTGAGTGCGAATTCTTTTAGAATACCAATTTTCTCACATTGGTATCAAAGCTAGAACATTTAGTTATTATGTTTTGATACTATGTCTTTAGGCATGAATTTTGAAGGATTTAATAGTATTAGACCCCCGATGTTTAGCTATGCATACTTGAAAATATGTATGAAATCAGCACTGAAGGATATACATGAGTGGGTATGGTTAGCAGTCGTTAAAGGGTGGTTTTCACATGTCACGAAAGATGGAGAGTAAATTAATTTAAAACTTGTAGATACATGGACCGATACTGAGCATTGGTTAGAAAATTTCAATTCTTGAGGTTTAAATTCCATGTTTTTTTCTGTCACCTAGAGGAGTTCCACCATATTATTACTTGTGAGATATCTAAAGGGGCTTGAGAAATTCTCCAACTTACCCATGAAGGAACTAATGTTGTTAAGGATTCAAAGCTTCAAAACCTCACCATTTAATTTGAAACAATTAAAATGTTGGAGAGTGATATCTTTGATGAGTTACACAATATAATGTTCGATATAGTTAACTTGTCTTTTAACTTGGGAGAGAAGATACCCAAAAATCAAGTAATAAAGAATATCTTAAAGTCGTTGCCTGAAAGATTTAATCAAAGGTGGCCGTTTTAAATTATTTGGGTACTCCTGACTCTACGAAACTTGAATAGCTTGTAAGTGACTTACAAAATTATGAGCTTGACATGTTTACCTCCAAGAATTTGACAAAGAAAGAAAAGGGCATTTCTTTGAAAGCCCAGAAGGAGGAAACACCTATTTCGGATGATGATTCTGACATTGAGTCTGAGGATGTGGCCACGTTGGAAAAAAATTCAAGAAATTTCTCAAAATCCAAAAGAAATCAAAATATGCAAAATGATTTGAGAAAATGAGCACAACAAGGTTGATCACTTGCCTAAAAATCATAATGATAATTTTAAGAGGAATGAGTTGGAAAGATGTTATGATTGTGAGTGTTAGGGCCATAGGGCAGTTAAGTGCCCCACTAAACTAAGGAAGGAGGGTAATAAACTTATAAAATTTAATGCGACCCTTAGGTATAATGATTTGAAAGAGGAAAACGATTCCCCCATTGAGTGTAGCTTTAACATATTAATGGCTAGTCATGTGAGCTTTGATGAGAATTCTTCCCTTGAAGATATTTCTTTGCATGACACTTTCAAGGCCATTATTTGTGGACCCCAAGTGAGTGATGGTAGAGAGAGTGGAGATGAGAGTGAGAATAAAGAAGAGGAATATGAGACTGAACTCCAAGTTGCCTTTGGTGAATTGTTTGCAGAAAATTTGAAGGTAAATAAGGTTAACTTAAAGTTGGAAACTAAGTTGAAATAACGTGTCGTATTTAATGATGATAGTGTTTTGATTGAGGATATTAGGGAACATGAAAATAGTCCTTATGGATATCTAGAGTGCATTGAAGGAGGGGGGGGGGGGGGAGAGGTAATATTCATGAATTGATGAAGACTATAAAAAAATATCTTCTAGAGTTAGAGGAGTCTAGGCTTTTACTCTAGTCGAGGTTAGTTGAGCTTGAGGAGAGATTTAGAGATTCAAGCCGTGTCAAATATGATTTGGAGTTTAGGTCTGAAAAGTTGGATAAAATGTTAAGCGCCTTCCAAATCAAAGATGACAAGTGTGAAATTGGCTTTGATGATCATAATGCTTCCACTACTAAAGCCATGACCATATGTTAGGAAATATCAACCCTTAGGTAACACCCACCATTGTGTTTTCATTTGCACTCAATGTGAAAGGAAAGGTTACTTTAGTAGGTTTTGTCATACCTAGAAAGTCTAGATATAGGGTCACCGTGGTTCCCAAAGCCTTTAAGCATCATGTCACACCTACTTGGGTTAGAAAATGTGATTTGGAGGCTTTACATATTAGATTTGTTGATTATCATTTGCTTGCACATGATACTTCTCATAATATATCTAATGATTGATTGTGTTAGCTTATTTATCATATTCTAGTTTGTGCTTCATAATATATGTTTTCTAGTGTTATGATATGTGTAACTTTTGTATTTTGATTTTTCATTTTTTGAGTCATATTGAAAAATACAAAAAAAATTGTTAGTCTTTTGAGCTAGAGTTTGTTTTCAAAAATTAAAAAAATGGTATTTTATTTTGAAAATTTTTAGAAAAACTCAAAAAACTTTGGTTTTGTGTAATTTAATTATATACATTTGGTGTGGAATATTTGTGTGTTTGAATCTAATTCATTCTATACTTTTCATGTGGTTAGGACATTTAGTTATGATTGTTAATACTTAGATTGTTCTTAATCATGTTTGCATAAACTTGTTTCGAACTTGATTTCCTTAATGGATTCAACTTTGTATATGCCTCCGCACACACATGCGTGAGCATTTTGAATGTTAACTTCATATGTATATTTAATATTTGTGAGATGTTCTCCCATCAATCTTGTCATATACATTTTGTAACTATGGGGGATTTATGCATGTAAGAACTGTTACCCATGAGATTATTTGATTTGTATTGAAAATATGAGGATGCATGGGAAAGGGCTACGAAAGGAGCAAATCTCCTTTACGGGAAAGTCATCGTTGACAAGAGCCTAATGAAAAAAATTAAAGGAAACAAATAAAATTATCAAAGGCTAACATGTTTAGTTTGTTTGATCTTTCAAAAGAAATATCTTCAAAAGAATTGATAAAAGAAAAGAAAATATGTCATATGTTAATCTTTTGAAAGTGTTTAATTGAAGATCAACGGGTTTTCACAATGAATCATAGTTTTGCCTATTTTATCGTGGCGCTATTAATTTGTAGAGTCATTAATATTCTATGCTTGTGTGCATTGTGCTTGTTTGTTCATTAAGTTCGCTTTATCTTGTCAATTGAGGTAAAATCTTAGTTTGATAAACTTTTACGGTCAATCAGAACTTTTTGAACGTATTTGAGTGTTTGGATCATAATTAATTTGTATATAGTTTAGGCCCATTCATTCCATCACACATCTTTAGACGCGTCGATATTATGCTAGTATGTAAAGCATATTTGTTTTATGTCGAGTTTTATGGTCGTTTATACCATATATACGTATGTCGGGTAATTATATATATAGGCATAAAAGAGTTTGAAAAGTAAAGAAAAGAAAGTAGTGAAAAAAGTGTTGAAAAAGAGAAAAGAAAAAGCAAAAGAAAACAAAAGAAAAAGAGAAAAGGAAGTAAAGAAAAAGAAAGAAAAAGTTGTAAATGTTGTGTATATAGTTCAATAAGCTTTGATTACTCTCCCCGATGATATATTTAATGTCTTTTTGGAACTTGTTTTCCAATTTTCATATTGCCTGCATTTTCCCATTATCCCGAGTTTTCATCCCGAACACGTTGAATCCGTACATACATTCCATCGTTTCGTACCCTATCCATACCTACATTACAACCCTATTAAAGTCCTATGTGATCTTAAGTAGATGTAATTTAAAAGTTGAAATAGTTTTGATAATCTGTGAAAATGCCTTTCGCCTCATTTAATGTGCGGTATCTTTTCATTGAGATTACAGTTTTTCAGTTTATATATAGTGTTCTTCTTTTGTGACATACGTGCGGCCTAGTTTCCATTTACATTTACTCTTTATGCTCGCATGTTCCGTGTGTTACCTCCCAGTTTCGAGTGAATTCACTTGATTAGTGTAATGCCCATGAGGATTGAATGCATGCTTTGATATTTAGTATCCGGTTTATATAAGTTTTTCTCCAAATCATACTTTGCATGTGCTCGCTCCCCCTCCCACATTTTAAGGTTTCAATTCTATAATGATTTGGACTTTTGTGTGAATTCATTCACTTTGCTAATAATGTGTATGAAATCCTTTTCGCCATTGTTGGGCTTATTTTGAGGAAACCATGTGATGTTTGTGGGTACCATCCCTGAAAACCCTCACGAGACGACACTCGTCCACTAGGGTGACGTAGGGGTTTAACAGCTTATTTCATACGCTAAATGCAATCGAATCGCCTGCGAAAGTGGCCTTATCTTTCTTTTGCTTTTATATCATACTTTTGTACTATCTCCTGCTTTTGGTTTGCTTGTGATTCTTGTTGCATCTTACTTCATTGCTAGGGACTAGCAATGTGTAAGTTATGGGGTGATGGTCGATCGATCGACCAAAATCGTCGATTGATTTTGATACTATGAAAATCAAATAAATCAAATAAATCGTCGATCAAATTCGAATACTATGAAATACTAAATCAAATAAATTCTAAAACAAACTCATCCCCGGCAACAGCGCCATTTTGATAGAGCGCGAGAGGTGTGGTCGCGTAAGGCCACAGTCGTTGTTTTCATCTCGCCGCGACTATACAAACAAACTTACATTACTACTACACTTGCGAGGCAAGCACAGCGGTAAGTCGGGTATCGAAAATCCACAGAGACGAGATGCTAGAATTTATAAGGTTTAATATTCCGAAATAAAAGTGTAAAATATGATTAAAAACTAAAAAAGAAAAGATGCATGAAAGGGAAATGTTTAATCTAGGCGAGGGAAAATAAAGCAAGATTAAGAAAGCGAGTAAAAACTATAGGTTGCGTCGAATATCCCTCACCCTAGTTAATTAGTATAAAATGGTTACATGGGTTGACGAGTTATTTAGCACGCGTCTCGTTTCGACAATTAATTGAACCGAGGGTTTTCACGCCCCAAAATCCGTATAAAAGCCTAATATGATTTTGGCGTCAACAAATATCCCGAAAATTACGCACGAAAGATCGTAAGCACGGGACATACATGATATGCCCCGTCAAATCTCCTAGGCGTAATAACTAGGACAACGCACCCGAAATAAACCCGTAAACACTATCACCAAGCAAAACAACGCATTAAACTGAGTGAGTTCAATTCAAACACAACCTAATTTAAATTACCTAGAAAGCATGTTAAAAATGTGGTAAATAAACGCGATAAATCTATACTAGAAAGCGAGTAAATCAAAGCATGTAAACTAATTAACAAAGCATGTAAATTACACTAGAAAGAAAGAAATGAAGAAATACAACTACATTAAATGGTAGGGGAGATGAATAGTGAAAAAACGCCCGAAGGGCCCCCGATTTTAATTAAAACTAATTCTTTAAAATCAATTTCCTTATTGAGATGCGGAAGCGTAAGATGGTTCACAAAACAAACAAACACCAAATTTTAATTTCTATTTCAAATTAAAATTAAACCAAGTGAAATTAACTCATAACACACACACACACACACAATTCAAATTTCACTTAAACACAATTAATTAATCCAAGTCCTAGAAAATTTGCCTAAGTCATATTTATTGATATTTCCAAAACCAGATTTAACAATAGACTTGAATTAAATAAACTATTACCCAAATTTAATTAGCACCCAATTAAATTAAGCGTGACAATTAAAACCATTTTTATCTTGAATTATCCTAAGCATGAGTTCTAAGTTATTATGCAAGATAAAAAATAAATCAATCACACTACGCCGTGATGTACGAGGAAAAACCCAAGACGGGAAACAACCTCGGACGACCCTAGCCTCAAATCCACTAAGTATGGAATTTACAATTACAAGACAAAAGACTTACATCACACGACTCGATCCCTCTCAAGCCTCGATGCTCCTTCTTGTCAACACCTTCACTTAGTGAATAACCCCGGAGCTCCAGCGCGGTCTCGAAATCCACCGATCGAACTTTATGTGGTCACCGTCACCCGAACTAGGAGCCTTTCCCCAAGTGGGTTAATCACGAAAACCTCTTCTTCTTTGTGGGATTTAGAAGCAAACCCAAACTTCTCTTCAATTCGGTGTAAAGATAAACCCGGTGCTAAACTCCCAGCAAGATGTATATATATGAACTTGGATAAACAAAACAATGGGTGTAAACTAAAGTGTGTATTGATTTTCCCTTGAAAATTGACACTTTAAAACAATGAACCTTTCCCTAAAACAATTTTTCTCTCAAACACTCTCTAGAGGTTAGTAGGTTATGAAAAGTTAAGTTAGAAAAAGTTATTCCCGCACATAGATATTCAGCAAAAAGATAGTGTGGGGTAAAACAAGTGGAAAAGTGGGCAAAACTGCTTAAAATTGCCAAAAAAACATGTTCCCGCCAAATCTCGTTCGAACAATATTTCGTTCGAATGACATTCTCGTTCGAACGAGTCTTCTAACGAAGTTCCAGTATGAACTCATTAGAAGCTCGTTAGAAATCTCTTTAGAACGACCATCTCGCTCAAACGACATTTCGAACGAAGTTTCAGTATGCCATAATGGGAAGTCATTGGCAATCTCGTTCGAACGACTTGTGGTTCGAACGATAATCTCGTTCGAACGACACTTCGAACGAACTAACAGAATGTTCAAAAATTCTTTTTAGGCCCAAAAACTTTTATATACTTTATATATAAGTTTTAATAGAAAACATTCTGAAACCAAAACACAGTTTTAAAAACCTAACACCCAATATAAACCGTTCCAAGCTCCTATATATATATGTAATGCATTCATACCTTGGGAGCATGGAACCACTGTTGATGACGTTGAAACGAGGCACATAAACCACGGCTTTTTGATGAAGCTTTATACATTTGGCCTCTACGTCTTCAACAAACACGTCATAGGCTTGGAAGTTGATCAATATAATCTATCCTATGACTCAAATGTTTTTGTCCGGAATTGAGCCAAAACTACAAAGGACTCAATTGGAAATTTGCGTCCTTACAAATCTCCCCCTTTGGCTATTCCGGGACAAAAAATAACAAAAATTCTAAAGGGCCGTCAAGCTCTACTAGACTAATAAAAAGTCCCACCCAAATAAAATTAGAATGCTTGACTCAAACAACCCAAAGGATCAACAATCTTTGCCTTTGAAAGTTGTCGCTTTATAAAATAATTCTTGCACACTTAAGCAAACAAATTACACGCATAGGGAATATCAAAGTATTTAATGCAAGCAAAGTAATTATAGGGAATATCAAAGTATTTAATGCAAGCAAAGTAATTACTCCCCTTAAACTAATTCTCTCCCTTTATCAAGTATGATCAACTTAGAAAGACGTCTCCCCCTAAGATAAATCTTCCCCAAACTAGGATACGATTATAATAGGTTTGTTTAGATACCACATTTCTCCCCCTATCATTCTCCCCCTTTTTGTTCAGGAATAGGAAAAGGTTAAATAATAAAACATGTAATTGAGCATAAATTGATACCAATAAAGCATATGAGCAACAAAAGCATATAAGGATTAGAAATCAACGCAAAGACTAAACAAAAATATCAAATATATGTGTACATAATATATACCAAAGAAACTCAAGTACACATATATAGATATAAACACACAATTGACATACACAAATGATACACACAAAATATAATAGGAGTCTTTCACACTCGTATGGCAAAAATGTGTCATATGGAAACAGAAGTTCTGGGGTGTGAACTAGTAACGATTAAATTTAGACCCAATCACTTAAAAACATGTTCACGAAGTTCTCATTTGATTGCAAACTTCATCACATTTGAATATACCTTCATGTGACAATATAGATTGAACTCATTGAACAAACATACACATGCATACAAGCCTAGCATGTTGATGATTCTACAAACCAATAGAGTCATGACATTGAAAATGCAACTAGGATAAACGGACATTGTGCAAACCGTTGATATACCATCCAATCTCCCTCAATAAGCATTTATATTAATTTTGAATGAATATATCAATCAAACATAGGTCTTGGCAATTATTTATCTTTTTAATGCCATAATTTATGTTTTTAGGCCTTTGGACCACGTATTTCTTTTAGGTCCATTCAAAACGGTGGCTTACAATCGCAAAGGATCACTAAGTCCTTTCGGAGCCCTTCCCCATGCACATTTATATTTATCATGTTTTCATTTTTCACACAAATCTCACGTGCAACGGATTTTGACAAGCACTGGTCCTCCTAAGTCACAAACATGTAGATGACAAGATTGGAAGCAGAACACCTCACATAGCTCAAATATACATATGAATTTAAAATTTCAAAAGAGCTCGTGCATGTGTGAATAGAGGCATATAAGAATAGAATCCATTTAATCAACACAAAATCCAACTACTCCATGTAAGCATGGTAAAGAACATAATAAGGATTGACAATGTAAAACAAAAGTTCTAGCCACATGGGAGCGTAAAATATGGTATTCTCACACAAGTGTATGCCACATAAAGCGTGTCAAACTAAAGTAACACAAAGAATCTTTTTGAGTTTTTAAAAATTTTAACCAAAAATAAAAATATTTACTCAACAGACAAACAAAAATCATTTGAATTTTTTATTAAGCTTAAATTTCAATAGATAAAAACCCAAATGATAAACAAAAATCTTTTTGTATTTTTCATTTAATGCAAACAAAATGAGGAAATAAAATACAAAAGATAAACAAAAATCATTATTCTAGCATATGATTAAGCATGGGGCATAAACTAGAAAATGATTAAACAAGCATACATTTAGCATGTGAATATAGCATGAAGTACAAACGCTAAAGTATGCAAACACTAACACATTCATCCTTTAGATTTAGCAAGGGAGGAAGCATGTGAAAGTAAATGAGAATCAAAAACCCTATTTTTCAAGGCAATCAAGTTGGATTTCCTAACCCAAATTAATGAAGAATGACTATCTTGGGGTGTAGGAATTTTAAATACATTGGTTGCTTTACATTGGGATTTTCTAGGAATTTGTTTAAGATCAAAACAAAATTTTCTAAGATGACCTTTTCGACCACAATGTGTATAAGTAAAATCATGTCGAAAAGATTTACCTACGGAGTGATCTCTAAAAGCTTTCCTAGTAGATTCTCCTAAACCGTTGGTTTTGGCTTTATGAGAAGATTCATTACAAGTATTGAAGCCTAAACCACACATGTCATTTTTAATTTGGACCGTTCCTAAGATTTTATCTAATTTTTCCTAACGACACTCCAAATCAAATTTGACATTACTAGAGTCTTTTAATTTATTTTGCAATTATAAAATGTTAGACTCTAATAACACATTTCGCTCGTCAAAAGCAAGAAGATCCTTTTTCAAAGATTCCATTAAACCCCTAAGGCTATCTCTCTCACCTTCTATATATTCAAGCTTTTCTAGAAGAGCTTTCTCTCGTGTCCTAAGGTCTTCAACCAACATACTATCATCAACGACATTGACACTCTCTCTTAAACTAGCTTCTAACTTCAAATTAGCTCTTTTCAATTTAATAGATTCTTTATAAAGTTCTTGAAAATCATTTTGAAGTTCACTCACATTAACCTCTTCTTCATTTTCACTCTCTCTTTCTTCTCCACTCTCACTATCATTAAAAATATGGGAATCAAAAACTTTGACCTTGGAAGTGTCATGTGTTTGAGTATCTTCATGAGAAGATTCACTTTCGGTGCTCCCATGACTAGCCATAAAAGCCACAAAATTTGGCTTAGTGGGGAAATCGGGTCCCTCTTCCTTATCACTATCACTAAGGGTTACATTATATGAAATGGGTCGTTTACCCTCTTTCCTTAGTATAGTGGGGAACTCAGAAGCCCTATGGCCATAACCCTCACAACAAAAACATCTATTAGACTCGACCCTATTTAAATTTTCATTAATTGGTTTAGGGATTGTAATACCCCGTATTTCATTGCTATATTAATTTGGGGATTTATTAAATTTAATGTGAATAAATTATTTAATAAAACTCCGAAAATTAATTATGTTATAATTATTAACGTGACGAGAGTTAGTAATTATGGGAAATTTGTTGAATATTACTAATGAGCAAAGTAATATATAATATTGGTTATATTGAATGTCACGAGTGAATAAAATGACAATTTTGGAAATTTGAGTCGGGACGCGCCCGTGTCGTGTCGGGACTAAATATTGATAAATAAAAGTGAATATTTTATAAGTTATTCGTATGGTCGTTTTGAGTGCGCCAACGCATCCGGAAGGGTTGAGATAGTCAGAAAAGTATACCCGGGGGTTTAGTTTGGGTCTCGGAGCGTTTTTAGGCTTAATTAGTACCCGGGACGGCATTTTGGACATTTCACATTTTTGGGTAATTAAACCCACGAAATTTTAAGGGTTATATCAGATGTCTAAGGTTGCCTCCTAGGGTTAGAACAACCAAAGACAAGTGACGGCCATAGGAGAGGAAAGGAGAGAGCTCTCAAGTCAATCCAAGGCCCAAAATCCATCCGTTTGCACCGCCACCACCACCAACGCGTAGATCGCGCGACAGGGAACGCAACCACACCAAAATCATCTGCAAATCAGAACACCAAAAATCCCAGGCAAGTGTTTATCTTGCTTATTTCGTTGGTGCATATTTCATATTAGTTTATGAGTAATTAGAATGAGTTTTTATGGAAGAAAACCAAAGATTTGAGATAGGAATCGCATGTAGTTATGGTTTAAATGATAATTCTGGAAACCCTTTCCATGTAGAGGAATTTCCCACGAAATTATGATGTTTATAAGAAGAAATTCCTGGAAATACTTGTTAGAACCATGTTTAAGCGAATTCTAGGGTTCTTGATAATTATATAAAATTTTGGGCTATTAATCCATGTTTAATGATAGAAATCCACATGCTTTACGTTGGAAATACCTAGTATGATGATATAATGTTAGTAGCATAATTTTTGAGACGTTTGGGACTGAAAAATATGGATTTGGTGAAGGTTAGAAGATGAAACCCGTAACTGCAAATCTGCAGATTTCGCAGACCTGCTTGATCGATCGATCGAGCCAAAAGCTTCGATCGATCGAAGGTTCGCTCGATCGAACCCGAGACCTCGATCGATCGACCCCTCCTGGAAGACTCCTATTTCCCTTTTTAAAATTAGTTAAATTCAATTTAATGTGAAATAATTCTTGGACATCCTTAATAAAGTGTTTTGGGAGATAGGGAAGATCAGTAGGACATATGAATAAATTTTGGGACTTTTAATATGAGGCGAGAATTGTATTTTTGAGGATAATTATTTAAGGGTCGATGAATTTATGTATTAAAGGGAGAGATGCATAAGAGAGTTACGTTGGAACATAAAAAGGACACCTACTGAATTTTATACTTGGAAGGATAGAGTCCATGTGAGTTACGTAATAAGTTGGAAGAATCCTTCGAATTAAGGTTAGAGACGAACCCTTATACGCGATACTAATAATGTGAAAATAAGGATAAATGTAGTAACTATGGGATTTGAGATATACCTAATATTGATATGATAATAATAGTATAGTTATATGATTGTGTATGCATATACTATCTATGTGTGAAAATCATGCCCACGCTACTTGCTATCCCTGAGGTTACCGCGCTGGGACGATCTTATCCTGTGTTGCCTTATGGGGGATATTGACTCGTACCCTAGGAGATAAATAACCTTGGTACAGGCTATCAGAATGATGGTTCACACGGTCCTAAGAGACGCGGGTATGTGCCATCCTCTTAGAGACTTGGAATCTATGCTTCGCCTCAATATTGTTGTGTATGTGCTAATACAATTCGAGAGTGAGTCCGAATTTGTATTTCCCTTAATATGAGTGATATGGGATTGGATAGTAGAGTATGCCCGCACCATAGTTTTTATGTGGGGTGCTGTTACGATATATATATATTTTACGAGTAGTTAATATATACATGAAATTCTGAAATCTGGAACTGCCTACTGTTATTTGATATGTAGGACATGGTCGATGACTCAAATTATAAATAATTGTTTTGAGAAAGGATAATATGACACTGGAAAACTTTATTGATAAAGTTAAAATGAGAACTTTGGTTACAAATTGAAATCTTACGTTTTAAATAATTGTGTTGTTCAGTTTTAAAATCTTACGAATAACCTAAGATAAGATGAATCATTGGGGAAAGATAGGGTGTTATATGACGGGATAGACCATTGGGAAGGTTAGTGCGATAGGTGTGCACATTATAAGAGAGGTGAGAATTTCTCAAGAGAGTGTCGCACTAATATGTTGTTGCATTGGCCTGTATCAATTTAAATACTTGCTAAACGAATTTTAAATCAAACACACTATCGGGCTCTGACCCGTTTCTATTTCTCTTTCTCTCTTGTATATATATGTATATATTACAGGTGCCCAGCCACAGGGGCGTCTTGTTTAGGATCCCTTGGGAGGAACGTGCTGCAGCTTAGGTGGGAGTTGCAGGCCACTTGCTTAGATGATTTCATTTACTTGATTCCTCTTCTATCATCCTCAGCTATTGGGCATGTGTCGCCCTTTCCACTATTTATCTGTTTTATTGGGACATTTGTATTTCAGTTATTTCTAGTACTGTTACTTTGGGAATTATTCAGCATGTATGTTTTACTTTAAGTTTTAGATGTTGGGATTTTGAATGTTGAATGTTTAAATTAATTGGATTATGTTCCAGGATAATTGTGGTACGATTCTTACTTATTGAAAATGTTTTTACTAATTAAATAAATAATTTTTCTTTAAAAAGTTGGTTAGTAATGATGAAAATGATTTTGACACTTAGCTTAATTAATTAGGGTGTTAATTTGGAAATTTATTTTCACGACAGTGATGCTAAGAATGATCCAACTGTTCACCTTGATTTTAATTTAATAAAGGAGTGATCGCCCGGTATTTAATTAGGCGGGGTGTCACAGGTGGTATCAGAGCATCAGGTTCTAGTGTCCATAGGATCTGTACGATTTATTTTCGCTTTCAGCTTAACGCTTTGCTATAGAGCCCTATTTTTAGGATTGTTGTATTCCTACTTTTACGTTACGTCTTCAGCTATTTGAGATTTGATAATGACTGTAGACTAATAAACTTCTTCACGTTTCAGATACCTCCGAGACGTGCACCGAAGGATAGGCGTGCCCAGGCCGAGCAGCCAACAGCTCCGGCACAAGGCACTATGAATGCTAATGAAGTAGTCTCCATTGTTGCTCAGGCGGTGAATGCCGCGCTAGCGGTGGTTCAGCAGGCTCCACCCCAGATTCAGGCAGTGGCGCCAGTATCGGCACATCTTCCATCTGCATGGGAGAGGGTTAGGGATGCTTTTCAGAAGGCGCATCCCCCTGAGTTCTCTGGTAGCTCAGATATCATCACAGTCAGCCAATGGAAGAAAGATATCCAGCGGCATCTTCGTATGTATGAGTGCACCGACGTTCAAAGGCATCCTTTAAGCTGGTGGGGGCCGCTTTGCAGTGGTGGAAGTCCACTACCACCTTGGAGGAGAGGGACACGATCCTTATTCAGTTGTTCTTGGAGCAGTTTGACCGCAAGTATTTTCCACCCGCCGTGCAGACTGAGATGAGGCGAAAATTACTGAATTTGAAACAGGAGAACTCTACCGTTGCTGAGTATGAGGAGGAGTTCACGAGACTTCTCACCATCGTGCCAGATGAGGCACCCACTAAGAGTAAGAAAATTATGATGTTTGTGGACGGGTTAGCTTGGAGGATCCGTCAGCATCTTATAGTGAATCTATCTCTGAGTACTTTCACTGATGTACTCAATGCTGCGTTACTACATTGCCAGGATCACCGCTTCCATCTGTAGGGAAGCAAGAGAGCAGGGGAGTCCAGCCAGCAGGGCAGGACCGGGGGTAATAGTGCTAGTGGGGCACCATCTCATGGACAGACTCGTCAGCACGAGTAGAGTTCCGATCAGGGGCACCCTACTAAGCGATTCCGTTCAGGTGATTCCAGGCCGGGATTTGGGGGTTATAGGCAGGGTCAGTTGGGCCATCCTAATCATCAGGGCCAGCAAGGCCAACACAAACAGCAGGATCAACAGCAAGGCCAACAGTGCCAACAATGTGTTCATCAGGGCCAACAGGGCCATTGGCGGGGAGGTAACGGCCAGCAGGGCCGCGATCAACAGGGTCAGAGGGGAGGTAACTTCAAAGGCCGACGTTTTGGGTGTGGCAGACACGGCCATAGGCGCCAGGATTGTCAGGAGGGAGATAGGGCCCCACAACAGCATGGTGCTCGAAATGAGCCACAGAGACCACTTTTTTTGGCTGCCCTCCCAGCTCCAGCCCAGGTGCCAGCCATTCCAGCAACTCCAGTGCAGCAGGGGCAGTTACAGTACGGACGTGTCTATAACGTCTACCAGGCAGCAGCTCCACATGCACCACCCACGATTGAGGGTATGTTTCCTATCCATGGTACTATGGGTCGGGTTTTGTTTGATACTGGGGCGACGCATTATTTTATAGCTACACATTTTGCGAAGGCCTTAGGGTTGTTAGCCACAGCAGAGAGCACAGTGACGTGTGTAGACTCACCACTGGGGAGTGGGTCGCTTATCTTCTTTATATGCCGGGGAGTGGGGGTAGAGATTGGTATCTTGGTATTACCTGCAGACATGTTAGTCTTAGATATGCATGAGCATGATGTTATTATCGGTATGGATTGGCTCGCAGCTTATAGAGCCATGATTGATTGCTTCGGTGGGAGCATTGTTTTTTCCATTCCGAGGCAAGAGATGTTTGTAGTGGCGATGCCTCGCCCAAAGGGAGGTTCGACCGCCCATTTGTATTATATAGAAGAGGATGCCTCTAAGGAGGTTGTGATTCCTTTAGACTCGATCCCAGTCGTTCGTGAGTATTCCGATGTATTCCAGGAGATACCAGGCCTACCCCCCGTCGAGAGATAGACTTTGTCATAGATTTATTGCCAAATACGAGACCTATAGCACGCGCTCCTTACCGTATGGCTCCGGCGGAGATGTGAGAGTTACAAGATCAGATAGAGCAGTTGTTAGGTCAGGGCTTCATTCGCAGGAGTACCTCACCTTGGGGCGCTCCAGTTCTGTTTGTGAAAAAGAGAGATGGTTCACTGAGGTTATGTGTGGACTACCGGGAGTTGAACAAGGTCACGATACGGAATAAGTATCCGTTGCCTCGAATCGATGATCTGTTCGACCAGCTGAGGGGAGAAACTTTCTTTTTGAAGATAGATCTGAGGTCGGGTTACCATCAACTACGTATTAGAGAGCAGGATGTTTCAAAGACTGCCTTCTTGACGAGATATGGGTCTTACGAGTTCAGAGTGATGCCATTTGGTCTCACAAATGCTCCAGCCGTATTCATGGACTTAATGAACTGAGTATTCAGAGAGTTCTTGGACCAGTTTGTCATCGTCTTTATAGATGACATTTTGATATATTCACATTCCGAGGAGGAGCATGCCGAGAACTTGAGACAGGTTCTACAGACTTTACGAGAGCATCAGTTGTATGCTAAGTATGAGAAATGTGGATTCTGGTTGCGAGAGGTACAGTTCTTGGGGCATGTTGTTTCTGAACAGGGTATAGAAGTTGACCCGAGTAAAGTGTCAGCGGTGAGGGAGTGGGGACAGCCCACGACACCGACGGAAGTGCGTAGTTTCTTGGGGTTAGCCGGATACTACAGGAGATTCATTCGGGGATTCTCCAAAATAGCGGGTCCATTGACGAACCTGGCTCGCAAAGGGGTACCATATGTTTGGGATGATTCTTGTCAATTGGCTTTCGACGAGCTGAAAGACAAGCTTACTTCAGCACCAGTCCTTGCTTTACCAAAGCCGGGTGTGGAGTACCTGGTTTACACCGATGCCTCTTTACGGGGACTTGGGGGAGTACTTCAGTAGGAAGAGAAGGCTATAGCTTTTGCCTCCCGCAAGCTTAAGCCGCATGAGAAGAATTACCCCACCCACGACCTGGAGTTAGCAGCGGTCGTCTTTGCATTGAGGATATGGAGACACTATTTATTGGGGGAAAAGTTTCGTTTATTCACAGACCACAAATCACTGCAGTACCTGTTCACTCAGCGAGAGCTGAATATGCGTCAGCGCAGATGATTAGAGTTTGTGAAGGACTATCAGTTCGACATACAGTATCATCCGGGGAAGGCCAACGTAGTTGCTGATGCGTTGAGTCGTAGACCGGTAAATGAGGTAGCGGATCTCTGGAAAGCGAAGTGGAAGGAGTTGGGTAACCAGGACGCAGTAGCCCGTTCCTTCATATCTGTTATGTCAGTCACACCCGAGATTGTTACGAGGGTAATACAGGCCCAAACCACAGACCCGTTTTGCTAGGAACAGATTGTACGACTTTTAGCCGAGGGTGCTGAGTCTTATTATGTTAGTTCTGATGGGGGTTTGAGGTTTAATGGAGATTGGTGGTTCCAGAAGGGGCAGAATTGCATCATGCAGTGATGACCCAATCTCACGGGTCCCGATTTGCGGTGCATCCTGGAGCGGATAAGATGTATCAGGATATGAGGAGACAATACTGGTGGAGTGGGATGAAGAAGGACATTGCTGAGTTCGTGTCCAAGTGTTCTACCTGCCAGCTGGTGAAAGTGGACCATCAGAAACCGTCAGGATTGCTTCAGCCATTAGAAGTACCCGCGTGGAAGTGGGAGAGTATTTCCATGGATTTTATTACAGGGTTGCCTACATCACAGCGGAGCCATGACTCTATCTGGGTGATTATAGACCGTTTGACCAAGGTGGATCATTTTCTGTCGGCGCGGACAGATTTTACCACGGGTCAGTATGCTCAGTTGTTCATTTCTGAGATTGTCAGATTACACGGGGTGCCCCTGAATATTGTGTCAGATAGAGACAAGATTTTTGTATCACGTTTTTGGGAAAGCTTTCAGGAGGCTATGGGTACTGAGTTGAGATTGAGTTCAGCTTATCACCCACAGACAGATGGACATACAGAGCGTACTAATCAGATGTTAGAGGATATGCTACACATGTGTGTTATAGATTTTGGAGGAGGTTGGGAGCCACACCTTCCACTGGTAGAGTTTGCTTATAATAATTCTTATCAGTTCACGATTGGCATGGCTCCATTTGAGGCTTTGTATGGCTGACCTTGTCGTTCTCCAACTTGTTAGCTATAGGTGGGGGATAACAAGTTGCTAGGACCAGAGGTGATTCAGGAAACCTCCGCGAGGATTGAGATGATTAGGAGTCGCATTCGAGTAGCCCAGGACAGGTAGAAGAGCTACGCCAATGCGAAACGGTTCTTTCGGGAGTTTAATGTGGGGGACCAAGTGTTACTGCGTGTATCTCCTATGAAAGGAGTGATGAGGTTTGGAAAGAAAGGGAAATTGGCCCGAGGTACGTGGGACCATTTTCCATTATCGAGAGGATTGGGCTGGTAGCATACAGATTGGGACTACCAGAGCATTTACATCGCATTCACGATGTATTCCACATCTCATCGTTGAGACAGTATCTTCGGGATGATATGGCCCATACTCACATTGCGATAGATGAGATAGACTTACAGCCTGACAGCTCTTACGAGGAGAGACCGGTGGCTATCCTAGACTATAGTGAGAGGAGATTGAGGTCAAAGATAGTTCCACTTGTGCGGGTCCAGTGGGAGCACCACAATGTGGAGGAATCCACTTGGGAGCGCGAGGCCGATATGCGCGAGAGATATCCAGAGTTATTCTTACCAGGTATGCCTTATTTTCCGAATTTCGGGACGAAATTCCGTTATTAGGGGGGAAGTATGTAATACCGCGTATTTCATTGCTATATTAATTTGGGGATTTATTAAATTTAATGTGAATAAATTATTAAATAAAAATTCAGAAATTAATTAAGTTATAATTATTAACGTGACGAGAGTTAGTAATTATGGGAAATTTATTGAATATTACTAATGAGCAAAGTAATATATAATATTGGTTGTGTTGAATGTCACGAGCGAATAAAATGATAATTTTGGAAATTTGAGTCGGGACACGCCCGTGTCGCGTCAGGACTAAATATTGATAAATAAAAGTGACTATTTTATAAGTTGTTTGTATGGTCATTTTGAGTGCGCCAACGTGTCCGGAAGGGTTGAGATAGTCAGAAAAGTATACCCGGGGGTTTAGTTTGGGTCTCGGAGCGTTTTTAGGCTTAATTAGTACCCGGGACGGCATTTTGGACATTTCACGTTTTTGGGTAATTAAACCCACGAAATTTTAAGGGTTATATCAGATGTCTAAGGTTTCCTTCTAGGGTTATAACAACCAAAGACAAGTGACATCCATAGGAGAGGAAATGAGAGAGCTCTCAAGGCAATCCAAGGCCCAAAATCCATCCGTTTGCACCGCCACCACCACCAACGCGTAGATCGCGCGACGGGGAACACAACCACACCAAAATCATCTGCAAATCAGAACACCAAAAATCCCAGGCAAGTGTTTATCTTGTTTATTTCGTTGGTGAATATTTCATATTAGTTTAGGAGTAATTAGAATGAGTTTTTATGGAAGAAAACCAAAGATTTGAGATAGGAATCGCATGTAGTTATGGTTTAAATGATAATTCTGGAAACCCTTGCCATGTAGAGGAATTTCCCACGAAATTATGGTGTTTATAAGAAGAAATTCCTGGAAATACTTGTTAGAACCATGTTTAAGAGAATTCTAGGGTTCTTGATAATTATATAAAATTTTGGGCTATTAATCCATGTTTAATGATAGAAATCCACTTGCTTTACGTTGGAAATACCTAGTATGATGATATAATGTTAGTAGCATAATTTTTGAGACGTTTGGGATTGAAAAATATGGATTTGGTGAAGGTTAGAAGATGAAACCCGTAACTGCAAATCTGCAGATTTCGCAGACCTGCTTGATCGATCGATCGAGCCCAGAGCTTCGATCGATCGAAGGTTCGCTCGATCGAACCCCAGACCTCGATCGATCGACCCCTCCTGGCAGACTCCTATTTCCCTTTTTAAAATTAGTTAAATTCAATTTAATGTGAAATAATTCTTGGACATCCTTAATAAAGTGTTTTGGGAGATAGGGAAGATCAGTAGGACATATGAATAAATTTTGGGACTTTTAATATAAGGCGAGAATTGTATTTTTGAGGATAATTACTTAAGGGTCGATGAATTTATGTATTAAAGGGAGAGATGCATAAGAGAGTTACGTTGGAACATAAAAAGGACACCTACTGAATTTTATACTTGGAAGGATAGAGTCCATGTGAGTTACGTAATAAGTTGGAAGAATCCTTCGAATTAAGGTTAGAGACGAACCCTTATACGCGATACTAATAATGTGAAAATAAGGATAAATGTCGTAACTATGGGATTTGAGATATACCTAATATTGATATGATAATAATAGTATAGGTATATGATTGTGTATGCATATACTATCTATGTGTGAAAATCATGCCCACGCTACTTGCTATCCCTGAGGTTACCGCGCTGGGACGATCTTATCCTGTGTTGCCTTATGGGGGATATTGACTCATACCCTAGGAGATTGATAACCTTGGTACAGGCTATCGGAATGATGGTTCACACGGTCCTAAGAGACGCGGGTATGTGCCATCCTCTTAGAGACTTGAAATCTATGCTTCGCCTCAATATTGTTGTGTATGTGTTAATACAATTCGAGAGTGAGTCCGAATTTGTATTTCCCTTAATATGAGTGATATGGGGTTGGATAGTAGAGTATGCCCGCACCATAGTTTTTATGTGGGGTGCTGTTATGATATATATATATTTTACGAGTAGTTAATATATATATGAAATTCTGAAATCTGGAACTGCCTACTGTGATTTGATATGTAGGACATGGTCGATGACTCAAATTATAAATAATTGTTTTGAGAAAGTATAATATGACACTGGAAAACTTTATTGATAAAGTTAAAATGAGAACTTTGGTTACAAATTGAAATCTTACGTTTTAAATAATCGTGTTGTTCAGTTTTAAAATCTTACGAATAACCTAAGATAAGATGAATCATTTGGGAAAGATAGGGTGTTATATGACGGGATAGACCATTGGGAAGGTTAGTACGATAGGTGTGCACATTAGAAGAGAGGTGAGAATTTCTCAAGAGAGTGTCGCACTAATATGTTGTTGCATTGGCCTGTATCAATTTAAATACTTACTAAACGAATTTTAAATCAAACACACTATCGGGCTCTGACCCGTTTCTATTTCTCTTTCTCTCTTGTATATATATGTATATATTACAGGTGTCCAGCCACAGGGGCGTCTTGTTTAGGATCCCTTGGGAGGAACGTGCTACAGCTTAGGTGGGAGTTGCAGGCCACTTGCTTAGACGATTTCATTTACTTGATTCCTCTTCTATCATCCTCAGTTATTGGGCATGTGTCTCCCTTGTCACTATTTATCTGTTTTATTGGGACATTTGTATTTCAGTTATTTCTAGTACTGTTACTTTGGGAATTATTCAGCATGTATGTTTTACTTTAAGTTTTAGATGTTGGGATTTTGAATGTTGAATGTTTAAATTAATTGGATTATGTTCCAGGATAATTGTGGTACGATTCTTACTTATTAAAAATGTTGTTACTAATTAAATAAATATTTTTTCTTTAAAAAGTTGGTTAGTAATGTTGAAAATGGTTTTGACACTTAGCTTAATTAATTAGGGTGTTAATTTGGAAATTTATTTTTACGACAGTGATGCTAAGAATGATCCAACTGTTCACCTTGATTTTAATTTAATAAAGGAGTGATCGCCCGATATTTAATTAGGCGGGGTGTCACAGGGATCTTCTCGGCTTTGTCATGCTTAGAAGTTTCAAATTTCTTAAAATCATTTTAAATTTATCTTTGTTAAATTTAAGAAATTTTCTAAATTTACTAGCAAACAAAGCCATGTCTTCCGAGTCACTAGCACTCTCACTCTCTACTACTTGTTTGACCTCTTTTCGGGCTTTTAAAGCAACGCCCTTTTCTAATTTCTTTTCAATTTTAAAGGGAATCATGTCTAATTCATAGGTTTGTAAATCACCAACGAGCTCTTCTAATTTCATAGAGGCTAAAGTTGGTAAATAATTTAAAACGGTCACTTTTGGAATAAATCTATCGGGTAGGGACCTTAAAATTTTCTTTACAACACGGTTGTCGGGTATTTTCTCTCCCAAGTTAAAAGATGAATTAATAATATCGGAAAGTCTAGCATAAAATTCATCAAAAGATTCTTTTTCATTCATTTTGATAGTTTCAAATTGAGTGATGAGGTTTTGGAGTTTCGAAGCTTTAACGACACTTGTACCTTCATGAGTGAGTTGTAAAATATCCCAAGCTTCTTTAGCGGTCTCACACGTCATAATGCAACGGAATTCATCCGGTGTGACAGCGCTAAACAAGGCATTTAAACCACGAGAATTAAAATTTGATAGTTTAAATTCACCCTCACTCCATCTATCGGCCGGTTTGGGAACACGTTCATTATCTACTAAATGAGTAGGTGGAGACCACCCGTTAACAACAGACATCCAAACTCTCTTGTCGATAGATTTTAGTGCCGATTTCATACGCGCTTTCCAATACGCGTAGTTTGAACCATCGAAAATAGGAAATTTTGAAAATGGGGAAAATTCCATTTTAGCCAAAAATATTTAAAGGATCTTAACGAAATAATTTATCGCTTTGGCTCTGATACCAATTTGAAAAAACGCCCAAAGGGCCCCCGATTTTAATTAAAACTAATTCTTTAAAATCAATTTCCTTGTTGAGATGCGGAAGCGTAATATGGTTCACAAAACAAACAAACACCAAATTTTAATTTCTATTTCAAATTAAAATTAAACCAAGTGAAATTAACTCATAACACACACACAATTCAAATTTCACTTAAACACAATTAATTAATCCAAGTCCTAGAAAATTTTCCTAAGTCATATTTATTGATATTTCCAAATTAAGCCAAACCAGATTTGACAATAGACTTGAATTAAATAAACTATTACCCAAATTTAATTAACACCCAATTAAATTAAGAGTGACAATTAAAACCATTTTTATCTTTAATTATCCTAAGCATGAGTTCTAAGTTATTATGCAAGATAAAAAATAAATCAATCACACTACGCCGCGATGTACGAGGAAAAACCCAAGACGGGAAACAACCTCGGACGACCCTAGCCTCAAATCCATTAAGTATGGAATTTACAATTACAAGACAAAAGACTTACATCACACGACTCGATCCCTCTCAAGCCTCGATGCTCCTTCTTGTCAACACCTCCACTTAGTAAATAACCCCGGAGCTCCACCGCGGTCTCGAAATCGATCGATCGGACTTTATGTGGTCACCGTCACCCGAACTAGGAGCCTTTCTCCAAGTGGGTAAATCACGAAAACCTCTTCTTCTTTGTGGGATTTAGAAGCAAACCCAAACTTCTCTTCAATTCGGTCTAGAGATAAACCCGGTGCCAAACTCCAAGCAAGATGTATATATATGAACTTGGATAAACAAAACAATGGGTGTAAACTAAAGTGTGTATTGATTTTCCCTTGAAAATTGACACTTTAAAACAATGAACCTTTCCCTAAAACAATTTTTCTCTCAAACACTCTCTAGAGGTTAGTAGGTTATGAAAAGTTAAGTTAGAAAAAGTTATTCCCGCACATAGATATTCAGCAAAAAGATAGTGTGGTAAAACAAGTGGGAAAGTGGGCAAAACTGCTTAAAATTGCCAAAAAAATCTGTTCCCGTCAAATCTCGTTCGAACGACGTTCTCGTTCGAACGAGTCTTCTAACGATTTTCCAGTATGAACTCGTTAGAAGCTCGTTAGAAATCTCGTTAGAACGACCATCTCGTTCGAACAACATTTCGAACGAAGTTTTAGTATGCCATAATGGGAAGTCGTTGGCAATCTCATTCGAATGACTTGTGGTTCAAGCGATAATCTCGTTCGAATGACACATCGAACGAACTCACAGAATGTTGAAAAATTCTTTTTAAGCCCATAAACTTTATATACTTTATATATAAGTTTTAATAGAAAACATTCTAAAATCAAAACACAGTTTTAAAAACCTAACACCCAATATAAACCATTCCAAGCTCCTATATATATATATATATATATATATATATATATATGTAATGTATTCATACCTTGGGAGCATGGAACCACTGTTGATGACGTTGAAACGAGGCACATAAACCACGGCATTTTGATGAAGATTTATACAATTGGCCGCTACGTCTTCAACAAATACGTCATAGGCTTGGAAGATGATCAATATACTCTATCCTATGACTCAAACATTTTTGTTCGGAATTGAGCCAAAACTACAAAGGACTCAATTGGAAATTTGCGTCCTTACAAATAGTCAATTTACAATCCAAATGGGGTGTCAAACCAAAGAGAAATGAAGAAGAACTAAGCAAAAACCCCAAAACCCTAAGCTAAACTAACCTAAAATCGTGTATCTACTGAATTTCTTCTTATTACAACAAAATTGGCTTATATAGTAAGTTGAAATAAAAGAAAAGAAGAAAGAAAACAAATGCAAAATATCTGCAAAAAATGGGGCATCGATCGATCGATGATTTTGGTCGATCGATCGATCAAGGCTAAATTTCGGCATTTCAGAATGGTCGATTGATCGACCAAAATCGTCGATCGATCGATCAAACAGGGGTGAGCCAAGCAGCAGCAAACTGCATTCTTTTCTTCTCCTCTTTTGATTTCATTGTTTTTCCTTTCACTGAAATCGCCGTAACTTCATCATACGGACTCGGAATCGTGCATCGTTCGCATCCACATGAAGCTAGCGAGGAGGGATACAACTTTTGTAAAATGTTAGACCAGGTACCCAAGATGTGAAAAGACTAAAATTCCCTTGAACGTGCGATTGCGTATGGAACTTCACCGGAATGCGTCTGAACTCCATACTTAGTACCTAAATACCTACAAAAGCCCAATTATACCTCATATAGCATGTTAACAATATAAACCGAGGTTTTATGGTTAACGAGCTTAAATATAGAGATTAAGGCACCCGAGGGTAGGGGTGTTCCCGGGTCGGTCGGTTCGGTTTTGGCCGGGTTTTTTGAGCCGAACCCACCATGTCAGTTTTTGGAGGAGGAAAACCGAACCGAACTGAATCTGTTGAAGAATCGAACCGAACCGAACTGAACAGGGTCAGTTTTTAACAGGGCCGATTCGGTTTTTTCATTTATTTTAATAAAAAATATTTTTTAATACCTAATATAAATATAAATATAAAATTAAAAAATATAATATAATATGCCAACACTAATATAAATATAATATAAAATATAAAATTAAAAAGTATAAAATTAATTCAGTTCGGTTCGGTTCAAAATCGGTTTTTTTATGCCAAAACCGAAAACCGAACCGACCCTGTCGGTTTTATACCTGATCAAACCGAACCGAATCGACCCTTAAAAAAACCCGGCCTGAAGATTTTCGGTTCGGCTCGGTTTTATCGATTTGTCGATTTGGTCGGTTTTTTTGCACACCCCTACCCAAGGGGGCTAATATGCGTAGGTTCGAGAGATGAAATACGCAGTATTTGCGTATTATCATCTATCAAGAGGGTACTGTACTCCACGGTATCCCCAAGATGCGGATTATTCTGAATTATGATCTCACACCTATTCACACAACTACTACTAAATATGCAGGAATCATTTGACCCGATATAAAATCATATTTCACCAATATTAATCAAAGTGACGTTTACGCAAACATTCCAATCCTTATAATTCTCGGGATTAAGAATTTTTTCAACATCTTCAAAAAGGTGTGAGATTGTTTGAGTCTAATCAAGATAACCATCAAACTCAAATCTCATGGGTGGCCCTGTTCAATACATTCATAGGGTATATTGATTGCAATTCTCTGTTGGACTATCAAAATAGTTCTCGGACCATCTCACATGTTCCCTTAGTTTGAAATAAACTACTAGGATTGCATTGCAAATGTTCCGATAGGTTGTCAAATAAATATCTAGGTTTTGAACGTTTCAATAGTGCTAGATACAAAATTTCAATCTCCTAGTGATCAACCAAAAGTTGACTCATTGGAATTACTACTAAGCTCTATTAACCATATTTGTAATATATTTAAATAAAATATAAGGCATTCCCATAATCATGATTCTTATTTTAAAATGAACTAACACTCATTTACTCAAAAATAAACTCCATACATGTTTTTAAGCAAAAAAAATCCCAATAAGAAGGTCTTGTCATGCAAAGCTCAATATTTCTTGAGTTTTGAAGAATGTTTAACTAACGAGTGTATAACTACCCTTAGAGAGTATGAATGGTTGTAAAGTGATCCCGATTGTATGTGTGCATGGAACTTACATAGGCGAATAATTGGTCCATGGTGTGACAAAATTTGGCAAACGATGAATCAGACTACTGTGGAGGCTGAGAAGATGTAGACCATGATGTGAGGTTGGGATAAGATAAGACTGGCAAGATATGTGATATCGTGAGTGTGATACCCCGCCTAATAAAATACCGGATGATCAATCCTATACCAGATTAAAACAGGAATCTCATATGGTTCATTCTCAGCATCACTGTCGAAAACCAATTTAATTACTAATAACTTATTAGGCTGGCGTCAAAATTTTATTTGACTAATATTTTTAACCAAACCAACCAAGTAAAACAACCACAACAGTTTATATACAACAACTGAAATGAAATAAAATAACCTAACTCTCGATACGATATAATACAACCAAATCGAATTGTTGCAAACTAAAATGCGATAAAAGAATTAGTGAATACAGTTGGGCTATCAGCCCGAGTGTTTCTACAGTACCTCCTATCTAGATCATAAGGATAGAAGCGTCTAAAATAATCCTGCTTACATCCACAGCTGTTGCAACAAACGTCTGACTCGAAAGAATCATCATCTAGGCATCCCTGTGTCTGGACACCTAATATATATACATATATAGCAAGAGAGGAAAAACAGAGAAACGGGTCAGAGCCCGAATTTTGAAAACATTTAGCAAGTGCTCAAATGCCATATTTTAAAATATGAAATCTCTCATATTTAAACTGGTATCGCACTCTCATGAGATACACCTCACCCCTCTTCTACTAGTGCACACCTATCGCATACATAGAAACAACCTAGTTAAAATACCCTGTCTAACTAATCTCTTTCGTCCATCTTCTAAATACTCATAACTATTGACACGACTCAGAAAGTGTCTCTAATGTGCGTTCACTCTAGGATCAAGTGCAAGCCTGTCACGTTAGTAATAAACCCGGTAAGTCGGGATTGTATCCACTGGGAAATAGGACAATAGAATTGTGACGACGTTGGATAGATGAATGAATCCTAACTTCGACTCTAAAAAGGAAAATGAAAAATGATTTGGGTTGTGGAATGACTACACTAGATGCAATTATGAAATTATGAAAAGATGCAATTATACTAAATTACCTAAAATACTGATGAATACTGATTTCAAAACCTTAAACCATGTGATGAGAAAAACAGGACGGGAATACAATCCCCCAACCCTAGTGTATTGCAGGTAAAATATTAATCGTAAATTTAAATGATTAATTTGACCCAAAATTTAGTACTCCCAAGCATTACGTATATGAGATTCAAGCCCGCACCATACTTAATCAGAGGACGAGTAAATCGGTATTACGATAGTTACACTCGAATTGCATTCTAAAGCATCCCGGTTACCCAAAAGCAAACGAGAGCCAAAGATATATAATTGTCATCTTCCTACGCAATACGGTCGTAATAGTTCACTAAATTCAGAGGATTAATGTTATACACATGCACTTAACACATCAGGTTGGGTTCACGCATCCCGACCTTTTAAACCTAGCCGGACATATTAAACTGAATGATGCATGAAATAGTAACGTTGCATGCAAAAGAACTAATGATGAAACTAGATTGAAATATGTAAATAAGTGTTATGAACCCAGAAATTTATTCAAATCACGCAAGAAAAATTACTACGCAAGAACAATAATCATAAGAATGAAGCTTGGATTATAACTTGAAAATAAACCCGGAATTTTATCAATCTTGCAGAAAATAATTCAACTTATGTTCCTAGATGTTTTTCTCCTTTTCTCTCTACAAAAACTAAAAAAAACTATTCAGAACTGCCGTTGCCTAGGTCACTAAGTTCGTCCATATCTGTTTTAGAAGGAGTTTTAACTTCATGGAACTCTTTGGAGCAATCAGAATAAAGGAACAAATTCGCCCTTCAGGACCCCCGAACCGGCTCGCATGTACCCCGAACCGGTTCGACATTGGGTTCGAGAAATTTCACTGGCTTGGGTGCCTTTTTCTTCAATTCTAACACTTAGAATTTTTTTCTTGTTTTCTTCCTTTCTTCCTAGGATTTCTCTTCAACTTCAATTGGTCATAACTCTTCAAACGTAACTCGGATTTGGGTGCCGTTTCTTTCAGTGTTCTCCTTGTTCCAAGATTTTCAACTTTCCAGTTGACTCCTCCTTCGAGATCTGGCTGTATAATTACCAAAATGCCCTTGAACTTGCCTTCCTGCCTTTCTTTCATGGTTTCGACTTCTCTCTTGCTCTGCTTGCATAATTAGCCTGTAAAACAAATAGGAGAAATACGAAACACGAAATACTTGCCAAGGAAGGTTAGTACCATAAATGTGAGTTAAATTCATATCGATTGCATCACTCGGGTTCACAAATGTACCGAAATTAAGGGAATAAATATACAATATTTATGCCCAATCAAACTCCCCTAACTTAGAACTTTGCGCGTCCCGAGCAATGTAAAAGAGAAAGAATAAAGTCACCAACTCTTCTAAACACTTTATTGGGATAGAATACCTCTTTCGCGGGCAAGCAATTGCATTTAGCGTATGAAACAAGCCTTTAAACCCCTAGGTTACCCTAGTAGGACGAGTGGTGTCTCGTGAGGGTTTACAGAGAATATGCCCACAAAATTTGACTTAAAGAAAATTCAAAATATGAAAAAATTGTATAATTCAAACTTTTCCAGAAAATAGTCATCATCAAGTCATGCTCAATAGTCTCAAATCATAATGCGTATGTGCGAAGACGGAAATTTAACCGCGGATTTCCACTGATTGATCATTACGTTACTTACTCGAAAATTCATTTTGATTTTAAATTCTCACGGAATGATCTCTCAAATGAATCACTCGAAATGTGGCTATTCTCTCGGTATGCGTGATATAAAGAGTAAATGTAATGGATGCAAAGTCACGCATTCAAGAAGAAAGACGGAAATTTTATAGTTATAGGATCTCATCAACGGATTACAGTTTTTAAAACGGGAACATTGCCTCTTTTTTGCGCATTCAATCTCTTTTATTTATCTTTTGTTGTCTTAGCTCTCCACGCGGTAACCAATTTTCGCAATTTGGACTAGGTTAGGACTTTTTTAGGTTTTAAGGTATATAAGATAAGATGAAAATGGTAGGGAAGGTTGGAATTGGAAAAGTCATTTATGATGTCCATTTGTGCTTTTTCCGGGCTATTGCTCATATTTTTCTTCTTTTCCTCTATTTTTTTTTATTTTTCACTTCTTTTCTTTTCTTGCTATTTTTGTTGAGCATATCTATTTTTTCTTGCCCCTTTTTATGCACTTTTCGGACTTTATTGAATATTTTATTTTCGTAATTCCGGGCTATTTGGTTTTTTTGGGTTGTCAAACGAAAGGGAAAAGTTTATTTGGCTCAATTTGGGTTACAAAAGGGGTGATTTTTCGCTACTTTTTTTGGCCAATATTTTTGGGTGACAAACGAGGGCCTACTTCACTGTCCAAAATACCAATTGCGTTACCATATGCGTTTCGAGATGAATTTAAGTTTAGAGATTAGTTTTGGCACGTTTTTCAAAGCAATATCACACACGTTTTTCATAACCAATAAAAATGAAAGGATTGAGATCTCCGACGACTTTTTAGGCGCTGAAAAGAACTTTGAGTTGACAATTAACTCGGATTGATTTATAAATTTCACAAAAATGAACGACTCGAATCTCACCGGGTTTGTTAATCTTCACACTTATTCGTTAAGTCGTCAATTTTCGCTCAATTTCCATCTTTGGTCAATTTTGGCTTTGTGTATGTTGAATTTTACAACTTGAGACTTCAATCCGACTTTTGATGATATTTTTGAAAAATTTGAATTCCAATTTTTATTTATTTTGAACAAAAATATTTTTGGGTTTTTCAAAATTTTATGATTTTTTTTTTGAGATTTTTGGTCATTTTTGGAAATTTGTGAAGTTTTAGACATACATACGCACTTGTGACCCCCCCTAACTTAGACTCTTGCATAGTCCTCAAGAAAAAAGGACTAAAATCTAACTCAAAGCGAATAAAAAGTGCGAAAAAATAAAACAAACAAATTATTAAAATGCAACAAGACACTATATGACAATCATGCATGACTAAAAAATACAACAACAATCACCCCATACGCGTCGAGGGTACGACGACCTCTCATCTCTCAACGAGCTCACCCGACCCCACTCACGAGGTTCGATGCTCTCCTTGTCACTCCCGTCTTCCTGTCATATACCAATAACCGAAATAAGTTGGGACTTCGCCCATAAATAAAGGAAAGACCGAGAGACTCATCGTGACTACTCGAAAAGGGATCCCTGTGATGCTTACTCAAAGCATAGATTGCATGCACCGACTCAGAGGGAACACCTAATTTTCTTTCAATTTTTGGAATGCATGGGTCCGGCTCTATGTCGGACGAGACACAACTTTTCTCCTCTATCGCCTTCGGGCCATCAAATGGTATGGGTGGATGGTCATTGCGAAGAAACTCATCAGTTTTATCTTTCCACTCGCCCTCTCCTAAATGACTACATGAGTCTAATAGAGGTTGGACTTTGTTGTGAAGGCTCTCCTCCACCTGACCTTATTCTCTCTCAACTCCTGTTAGGCTCAACTCCTCTAGCTTTCTCTCTTGATTTGTTTCCACATTCTTTCTTCCTCGCTCCATCTTAAAATTATTAGGTGGTGTGTGTGGGTAGTACTCGAGGAGAAAAATATCTATCGTGTCATGCCATTCGCTCTTCTCTAAGCACTCATATGATCTTCTCCCTATGCCCTCTAAATTATCGCTCTCACTTGATGTAACAAGGCATACCCCTATCGGCTCTCGCGTGTGGGTCCTCCTATGCTCGTGTGCTGCTCCTGAAATATCCGTCTCTCGCGGTTCTCCTTCTTCACCCTCGTTCTTGATATTGTTAAAAATATTTGTATCGAGGGTCATGTTCCCAAATGTTAATTGCATCCGCTCACTCCGAGTATTTATGAGTGCATTAGCCGTAGCTAAGAATGGGCGACCAAGGATAATGGGAACATGATTGCTCGGGAGAATGGAGGGCTCCTCGTCCCAAATGACAAAGTCCACCGAGAAGTAGAAAGTGTCTATTTGGACGATCACATCCTCAATGATTCCTCGCGGAATCTTCACAGAACGATTCGCGAGCTGGAGAGTCATATTTGTGGGCTTGAGGGCTCCCAAATCGAGTTTCTTATAGATGAAATAGGGTAGAATGTTAACACTCTCTCCTAAATCTATTAGTGATCTTTCGATTCAGTTCTTCCCCATGATGCTCGAAATGGTGGGTGCACCCGAATCTTTATACTTTAACGGAAGGTCACTCGATAAAACTGAACTGACATTCTGGGCCAAAAAGACATTCTTATTTACCTTTAGCTTTTGTTTCACCGTGAGTAAGTCCTTAATGAACTTAGCGTATGCGGGAATTTTATGTATGGTCTCAAGAAAAGGTAAATTAATCTTTACTTGTTTAAGGACATCCAAAACATCGTCTCGAGAAGTCCCTTTGGAGTGCGGGATCAACCGTTGAGGGTATGGGGCAGCGGTGGGGGGTTTCACTACTACCTCGAGCTCACTAGTGCCTTCTTTATCACTCTCATTCAAGGGGACATCTTCGGCCTCCTTTGTGCCGGGCGAAGTCTCCTTATCTTTAGTTGCATCGTGTGGGGAGGTGACAAGTCAACTACTCTCCCACTACATAGAGTGGTAATTGCGCTACATTGCTCCGGATGGCCATGGGGTGTGGAGCTTACACTAGTTTGACCTTGGGGAGGTCTTTGGCCCTGGGCAGGAAATTTGCCCTTCTCTTGGATACTCAATGATGATTGCAACTGTGAAATGTTCGCATTCATGTCGTGGATCATGCGCTCATGCCTAGCATTAGTTGCAGTTTGGTTATTGATAAATTGGTTTATCGTATATCGAGACTTCTCCGCGGTGGAGGGATATATGATCCTTGAGGTGGTGGTGCTTGCACATGTCCTTGCATGTGTGGAGCTTGTTGAAAGTGTTGTGGTGGACGAGGGGCAACATATGAATTAGGATTCATCGCAGCATGTTGTTGCCCATAGCTAAAACCAGGATGGTTTTTCCATGAAGGGTTGTAAGAATTCTCATGGGGTGCACCAAAATCACCCTTTAATCCTCATATACCACTCACTTGTTCTTGAAGCTTTACTTTATAGGCGGGTATCATCAGGCATTCCTCAATTGAATGACCCGCCTCATAAATCGCACACACCTTCTCGACGGTGTTTGGTATGGATCAAGTTGGTCCTCTTCCCAATACCTCACATAGGTCTCAAAATCCTTTCTCAAGTGTATCCAATCGACTGTCCATCATAAAATTCATATCTACGTGAAATAGACTGGACGCCGCTGGAGTGGTGGTCACTTGACGATTTTGATTTTGAGCATTAGGATCAGATGTATCCCAGGATTGGGTAGTCTCGAGGACATACCTCAGGTGAAGCTCAGCATCGTGGGCGTCTAGTTCGACAAAAGGACCACTACCCATGGTTTCCACGAGTTGTTTGGAATTAAGATTCATCCCATTATAGAGAAAGGAAATGATTTGCGCTGTATCAAATCCATAATGGGGGAACGAAGCAACTAACTCATTGAAACGCTCGTAACATCGATGAAATGGCTCATTTTCGAATTGTCTGAACGCTTGAATTTGAGCCTTTATGGAGATTGTTTGATGTGGTGGGAAGAATTTTTTGAGAAATGTAAATTGCAACTCGTTCCAAGATGGGATCGAGCTTGGAGGTAAAGACCATAGCCAGGTCTTAGCTTTATCTTTTAGCGAGAAGGGGAAGAGTTTGAGGCGAATCACCTCTTGTGTGCAAGTTTGATCATTGAGAGTATTGCACACATCCTCAAATTCCCTAATGTGGAGATATGGCTTTTCAGAATCCATACCATGGTAATGGGGTAACATCTGGATCATCCCATTTTTAAAACGAAATTGCCCGGCATTATACGGGAGTATAATGCATCCCTAAGTGATATTGCACTCGGGATATAGGATTTCTCTGAGCGGGCAGTATGGGGCCTCTTCCTCACCGGCGGTTGCACTACTGTGTTGCGATATTTATCTCTCTCATAAAGACTTGGTGTCCTCACTTGGTGTGCTCGAAGTGTGCTCGGAGGTGCGTCCTAAGAAGGAAAACAGAGTGTTATTTGAGATTGAGTGTGACCGTGTGGGAGGTGGAATTCAGAACTGTGGGGCGTTAGGAGTGTGGGGGCTATCGGGATCGTACTCAACTATTGGATTTTCGTGAATGCTGGTGGGAGTATTATGGGGTGTGGGAGTGAGTTCAGAATTTTTCATTAACAACTTCTGAGAGATGATGATGAATCTTTTTGTGCTTTTTGAATTTTTATGTGTTTTTGGATTTTTAAAAAATTTTGGTCAAAGTTTTAGATTGACTCGATCTAATCCTAAGTCTACCAAAATCCCCGGCAACGGCGCCAAAAACTTGACTCGACTCAGAAAGTGTCTCTAATGTGCGTTCACTCTAGGCTCAAGTGCGAGCCTGTCGCGTTAGTAATAAACCAAGTAAGTCGGGATCGTATCCACAGGGAAATAGGATAATAGAATTGAGACGATGTTGGACAGATGAATGATTCCTAACTTCGACTCTAAAAAAGAAAAGGAAAAATGATTTGGGTTGTGGAATGACTACACTAGATGCAATTATGAAATTATGAAAAGATGCAATTATACTAAATTACCTAAAATACTGATGAATACTGATTTTAAAACCTTAAACCATGTGATGAGAAAAACAGGACGGGAATACAATCCCCCAACCCTAGTGTATTGCAGGTAAAATATTAATCGTAAATTTAAATGCTTAATTCGACCCAGAATTTAGTACTCCTAAGCATTACGTATATGAGGTCCAAGCCCGCACCATACTTAATCAAAGGAAGAATAAATCGGTATTACGATAGTTACACTCGAATTGCATTCTAAAGCATTCTGGTTACCCGGAAGCAAATGAGATCCAAAGATCTACAATTATCATGTTCCTACGCAATAGGTCGTAATAAATCACTAAATTCAGAGGATTAATGTTATACACATGCACTTATCACATCCGGTTGGGGGGTTCATCCATATTGACCTTTTAAACCTAGCCGGACATATTAAACTGAATGATGCATAAAATAGTAACGTTGCATGCGAAAGAACTAATGATGAAACTAGATTGAAATATGTAAATAAGTGTTATGAACCCAGAAATTTATTCAAATCATGCAAGAAAAATTACCATGCAAGAACCATAATCATAAGAATGAAACTTGGATTACAACTTGAAAACAAACCCGAAATTTTATCAATCTTGCAGCAAATAATTTAACTTATGTTCCTAGATGTTCTTCTCCTTTTCTCTCTACCAAAACTAAAAAAAATATTCAGAACTGCCGTTGCCTAGGTCACTAAGTTCGTCCATATCTGTTTTAGAAGGAGTTTTAACTTCATGGAACTCTTTGGACCAATCAGAATAAAGGAACAAATTCACGCTTCAAGACCCCCGAACCGGTTCGCATGTACCCCGAACCGGTTCGACATTGGGTTGGAGAAATTTCACTGGCTTGGGTGCCTTTTTCTTCAATTCTAACACTTAGATTTTTTTTTCTTGTTTTCTTCCTTTCTTCCTAGTATTTTTCTTCAACTTCAATTGGTTATAACTCTTCAATCGTAACTCAGATTTGGGTGACGTTTCTTTCAGTGTTCTCGTTGTTCCAAGCTTTTCAACTTTTTTGTTGACTCTCCTCCGGGATCTGGCTGTAGAATTACCAAAATGCCCTTGAACTTGCCTTCCTAGCCTTTCTTTCATGGTTTCGACTTCTCTCTTACTCCGCTTGCATAATTAGCCTGTAAAACAAATAGGAGAAACACGAAATACTTTCCAACGAAGGTTAGTACCATAAATGTGAGTTAAATCCATATCGATTGCATCACTCTGGTTCACAAATGTACCGAAATTAGGGGAATAAATATACAATATTTATGCCCAATCAACTATCACCTACCTTGCGTGATATAATATGTTATACCGTAAGCTATTATAAAAGCTTTGTTGATATAATCATCCATGTGATATATATGTAGCCCTTGTTTCTATATAAAACTCTATCGTTCATATACCGTGACTTTCACTAGTTTAAAATACCCTTTTTTACTTTAACATATAATATCCCTTATTATAAATGGTTCTCACTTGAACCTACAATTCACATTTGTATTACTCCGGATATAAAACTACCGAAAGAAGAATAACATCTTATTCATTTTACACTTTACGCCGTTCAAAGTTATATGATATCTCATGTTCATATACAAGCAATATATTATACGCAACAAGTATATTTGTACCTACATTACAATCATAAGTATAACCACCATGCCACCAGGCTATAACTCGAGGATGCAGTCTCAAAGTGTTATCATCATCCGGGTATGCTCAACTCAACCTAGGTACCAAGTAAGACTTACTCGTGATTATGGTAGGAAACACTAAACGGTGGAGGCGGTCATATTCCCTCCTGAAAGTGGATCATTGCTGCACCCATATGCAAGACGATATGACCTGGGGATATACTCTCCCTGCTCCGCAAGCCAGGTGATTCACCCACATTGTGCAACCTCCCTGGATAGAACTAGAGATATATGTATACATAAATATATCGTTAACATACCAATATATTTATTACCTAATCATATATATATATATATATATATATATATATATATATATATATATATATATATATATATATATATATATACTGTAATAACACCCGTATATATAACATATAACACTTCTTAATATATCCTGGATATAATTGTTGAACTCTTATAGCGATAGCCAAAATCCCGAATGTTCACATTCGTAATAGTATATAAGTATTTACACACTTAAAATACTAAACCTATAAGCATTCCTTTACTTAAGATATACTTACCTTAATACTATTATCTGGGAGTCCTAATATCCTTTCTAGAATCCCCTAGTGATAATCTCCAAGAAACCGTTTCCATTAAATCCTTAAAACCCAAGGAGAATTTTCAAAATCTGGCAGCACCGAATCGATTCGACCTTTCCGAATCGATTCACTCCTAACCGAATCGATTCGGCCTGTATGAATCGATTCGAAATGGTTCAACAATCCTATTGTCACATACAGAATCGATTCGTCTTGTCCAAATCGATTCGGCCTGTTCATCTCCGAAAATCTACTTTGGTTTCTTGTTCTCCAAAAATCCAAATATTCATCCCATCTCCATTTTTGTGGTTTCTAATCTCAACTAACAACAATGTAATCATCTAATCTATGATTTCTAACACGCCAATTATTTTGTGGTATTAGACCATTTCTTTTAGATTTAAACCCTAAAACCATTAAAACCATGACTTAATCATTTTAACCCATTTCTAATCACTTATACACATCATTAATATGGGCTTATCACTAGAAATCATCAAGAGTTAACAACACATCTGTACGTGATTTCAAAATCAAATTTTCTCAAATTTATTTTAAGGGTTCTAACCCAAAATTATCTAGTTTAGCAACTACAATATGAGATACACACGCTCAAATCAATAAAGCAAGTGAACACTTGCCTCGTGGATAAAATTCGATGACCTCGAGTCGAATACAACGGAGTTTGGACTGAAATCCCCTTTTCTCTCCTCTTTTCCCTCTTCCTTTCTTTCCTTTTTCTTTTCTCTCTTTTTATTTCTTCTATTTCTCTCTCTCATGCCTTATAAGAAAGAAATAAGGATTATCCCTTATAAAACCCAATTTTGACTCGTATACACAAATGCGAGTCCCTACTAGTCCTAAAGTCCCCGAAACCTAAACACTACCCCCAGATACTCTATTCTGACTATCTCAGCCATTCCGAAACAAATCGTTTACTCGAAATCTCCATCTGAGTTACCTAAATAAAATTCACTAGTCGTACTCGACACTTCTCTACACACGTTTCTACAACGTAAACTATCTCTCGTCACTTAACCCAACTGACGATATGATATATAAATATTCCGACTCATTTACTTAATCCCAAAAGTAAATGTAACACACCTCAATGATAATCTAACACTCATTAATCCAGAATTACTATTCATAAAAATTCCTCTAATTATCAAATTACGCCCACTTATGTAATTTGGATATCCATAAAAGCACGGGGTATTACATTCTCCCCCCTTACAATGTAATTTCGTCGCAAAAATTCGGATACGACCTGTACCCAGAAGTCAAATGGTACTAACCCAATGGTACTCTACCATATACTTATTCACGGTACCCACCTATCTCAAGGCTTATCCTCTAATGCACTAGCTTAACAACAAGCTTAACTAAGTCTCTACATGATAACACACTACCTCGTTCGTAAGGTTAACTCTGACAACGACAGATCACACCTAGTGCTTCCATAACTGCATATGAAGAGAATAGCCTACAATCACAGCTCTAATGTAACGATCCCATCGAAAAGTCGACACCCTAAGCGTCCATTTGTCTATACCATGACTTCGAATTTTCCCTCAAAAAGGAAACTACACTAGTGCTTGACTACTCCCATCAGTCTTATCTCTTATCTCAGGTGTGGTCAATCTTGTTGCACATATTTTATTAGATTATCGAATACCTCCTACGACGTTCAATCCAACACATTCTAATTCCATTTATAATTGCCCCAAAGCATAATCTTCAGCTTTATATACTACGCCCCTTCTATCTCGGACGATATATATAAAATCAACTTACCATGGTGCACACACACCCTATAACCCGTGCATAATAGCCCAACTATTGCGAATGTCACACACGTAACACTCTCTCTAAAAAAATGGGCCTCATTTTTTTGACCTGGTATTAACACTTGGGTATTCCTAACCCGAATAATTCGAAATTCGATTCTTCCTATATCAGCATCAATTGCACTACTGGCCTTATCTCTTACTAGTCCTAGGATCGGTGTGTTTTCCTACCCACGTAAAATGAGTACTATCCTAACTATATCCCTAATGGCCAAGGACATTCCTAACTCCCGACATTAGCTCGGTTTCATACGTGGGACATCTCGAAAAGAAAAATCCAAACAAGGAACCATCCCATTACACTACTTCCTCGCATCGCCAATCATCAAGATATAACGGCCTAAGGCACACAAACAAGATGTTCTAAATCCCGCCTCACAAACACACTAACGCGATTCTACCACTATGTCCTTCCATCTCAGCGAAATGGAAAGTCTAACTAATCGGGGCACCTATACTCTGCACAAGTATTACTAACATCATAACCAAATAATACTACCTCAAAATTTGCCTTTTAATTAAGGCCTAGCTATAAGCCTAAAATCAATTCTTTAAATCTTACCTCACCCATTACTTACGAGGTGAGAACCATTTCAATGCTTTTCCATAGCACTTCCATCTCCATAAGCCTCCATTCATGACATGGCTCTCAGTTTATAGTGTTTTCTTCACACTAGGTAACTTATCATCAAAACCAACATCCTTGCATCCCATAATATCTCTCCACTCTCGACATCATTAAGGTTCGTGCGTGGAGTGTCTCGCAAGAAAAATCCAAACAAGGAACCCCTCTGATACACTACTACTTAACTTTGTCGGTCATGGAGGTCCGTCAGCTTCAAATATGCAATCAGGATAATCCCATCCCATCTATCAACAAAATGTGGTCTGAACTCCTACTTCTTTCAAGGAACCATACCACAAAGTTCTTGTACTAAAACTAAGTCCTTTTCACAACCAACAACGAGCTTAAACTCATCGCCCAACACTAAATCCTGCATACCTTAAATCATATCTATAAGGTCCCCATGCACTAAAGTCATGCTAGTGAAACATCTACTCACCGAAGTTCCATCTAAACATATAATAATATGGCGAGCTTAACCTGCATACAGGTGAGATATCGCAAAAACAACCAGTCCCATCCTGGAACCGCGAATACGATAGCTTTGCAATCATTAGCCTGCTATCGCTCCGATCAATAAAAAATATATTATACTCAGAATAATACTATACGCGTATAACACATACAAAATGAGCAGTGCAAACCAAATATAAGCTCAAAATACCAACACTCGTTTTCACAATGAATGAAGAAAAATAGAACCCCGCTATCGCAGAAAGACATATAAATATACCCTCTATAATATTACTGATACTACCATAAAACTCGAATCACACACACAAATCTAGGGCTAACAAAATATTATGACTCAATCTTGCCACACAAAATATACCTCCTTCATCCTAGGTGAAATTCATAATAATAACCTTGCCAATCACCCTGGGTGCTCCAAATGGTTCCCAGACATAGTACACTCATCTTAACCGAACCAAAAACTACTTTAATCAATGCCCCATCTAGGCACCCTACTCTTGTCTTTTAATTCCTACTGGGGAAGGTCAAGGCGTGTGGTTGTATGCTCCACATCACCATATTCCCCACCTTTGGCCTCCCTGACCATGTTGAGGTTATCAGTATCTTGGACTCTATAGCCTCGATTATGACAGTCACCCTCATAGTTACCTTAGGTCCTCCGACTAAAAAGAAACATGCTACCGGCCTCAACGGCCTTATTTCAATGAATCCCCAGGCGTATTTCCATATGTGGGGTCTCATGAACACAAACAATTCCAGTGTTTACCTTTGAACTTAATTCTTAAACTCATCCAGCTCCACTCTCATGGAAGTATTAAGATTCCCAGTATAAGAGGCACGTCATGGCCCTCATATTTTCTCAAAATTTGAGTAAAATCTTCATAAGTGTTAGCAACACTTACTAGTGAGACCATCATCCCACTGAAGGACTCTTTCTCCTTTGTACCTATCTTATCAGGTACAAAGTTCACTTAACCATATCTCTTTATTCACTGTCGGCCTCTGACTGATCCTCAAGTGAATAATTGAGAAACCGCATTCTCTTCATTTATGATAAATCAAAGGAACTCGCAGTTAAAACCATCCATAAGATTCGTCTACGAGCAAAACATCCCGCTCCACCCAAATATCGTGACCACCATTCCCACCATTTCGATATTGCTCCAATGAGTGAAAAAATTTCCTCAAATGTTCACATTTGGGCATTACCCTGCTCTTAGCCAAAGCTTTTGAGCCTTATACTTCCACTAAATAAAGCTACACTGCCTCCGCATAACTTAAACTTCAACATATGGTCCTTATCAAAGACCTTTTAAACTTTTTCCCAATTTAACTTTACTGGGTAAGTCAAGTTTAGCACCACTCTCTATTATAGTATTTATATACCTTAATCACTTTTAAGGATTTATATATAAACCCGAATATACCAATTCGTAATACTTAAATAAGTATACAAGCTACGTATCTTAATTCCATAGGTATTGCATCACCTATAATAACAGTCGTCAATAGACGTACCGGATAGTCACTCAATCCCCTTTAGCCCATATCCTAAGTTCCATCCTAATCACATCCTAGGATTTGCTCAAGTGGAATCGGCCCATATTTATTCTAACCGCGTAAATATATCTATACACGCTTGCCGAATACTTCTCTTGAATGTTACTCATCCTAAACATTTATTAAATACATGCCTCAGATTGTACACTAAATTAATCTGAGGTTCCATATTCCAACCCAATGTTTTCTCACCCTCAATACCATTATCTGGGAGTCCTAATATCCTTTCTGGAATCCCCTAGTGATAATCTCCAAGAAACCATTTTTATAAAATCCTTAAAACCCCCGGATACTCTATTCTGACTATCTCGGTTATTCCGAAACAAATCGTTTACTCAAAATCTCCATCTGAGTTACCTAAATAAATTTCAGTAGTCGTACCCGACACTTATCTACACACGTTTTCTACAATGTAAACTATCTCCCGTCACTTAACCCAACTGACGGCATGACATATAAATATTTCAACTCATTTACTTAACCCCAAAAGTAAATGTAACACACCTCAATGATAATCTAATACTCATTAATCCAGAATTACTATTCACAAAAATTCCTCTAATTATCAAATTATGACCACTTATGTAATTTGGATATCCATAAAATGACGGGGTATTACAGTGAGGAGGGGTAGCAGTAACCTTAAGCTCATGCTCCATAATGGGGACACCACAAATCTATACCCCTAGTTTAATAGAAAAATGGTAATCGTCTGAACCTTTATAGGAGATAAGTTTTACCATATAGTCAAACATAAGACGAGTAATGTTAATGGTCTGTCTAACCCCAAAAGAATATCTAAAGGCTTACATATCCATGTGTATGGATGACTCGTGAGATGTGGGAAGAATGTTAAAATATGCAACCTTATTATTGTGATAGCAGCAATTTAAATGCATAATTAAAGGAACGAAACTACCTAATGACAAGCAGATAAGACCCATAAATAATAATAAGATATCCGAGATGCAAGACAAGACTTGAATATGGCTGAGTTACGGACAATGTCGCCCTCTTTCAGATGTTCCGTGGCTCTGCTTCCAATTTGTGCCGACAAAAAAAAAGCCTTGCCCCCAGGATAAAACAACCTCGAATAAATATACGAACTGGGAACACGATCCAAATTCGTTCAACCAACACCCATTCTATAATATTGCTCGATTTCATGAATTATAATTAATTTGAGTCGAGGTTAATTATTTCTGTAAATTAATAATTATTCAGGGGTGATGAATAATTATCTCTATGTGCAGAAGAATTTTCAGGAAAAAAAATTTGTGATGGAAGTTTTGTTTTATTCAGAGTACTTACTTAAAAATGACAGAAAGTATCTATTTAACAAAAAAGATATGAATTTTGTAAGTGGTTTAATGGGGATAAAATTTTAGAAAAACGTGTTGAGTTGGTGGAATTTTTCAATAGTTAAGAAACTGCATTTTTTCGGAATTAATTACCGTTAACAATAAATTTTAAGCCCAAAAAATAATAATTTATTTTTCCAAAAAATTATTTCATAATGTACCCAAGACCCGGACACGGGCATGGCCCGGACGGACGTGTGACTTAGCCCAATAAGTTCCCACCCAAACACACAAAATATCTAATGCCCAAAGGGCTTGCCCTTAAGACTCACAAAAAGAGTATATTTACTCTACTCAATTTATATATCCCACTGATGTGAGACTCTACCCTTTTCAACTTTTTCACTGTGAGTTATATGAGATTATTGTTACAACAATCTCCCACTTGCAAAACTTGAAAGCATTTATCGAGCAATATTTAATAGAATTGTGCATAAGCAAAGGTGTCTTTCGACTTGAACCTTTGCGTAGTAAAGACGATTCGGAATATACTACAGTAATCATAGTTTTTAAAACTATCTCTTACAACATCCTACATATAACCCTACATGGATGTAGTTCTAATAGCCATCTTGTTACGGTCTTGGGCTTCTATCCTTGTAAAGTGAATGCTCTAGGAATTTTCCCAGAATATCTAAAGGAAGCGACCCCACTTCCACATTCACATAGGTGAGTCTATCAAGGATACTCCTGTAGCTTGCAACCCCACTCAAAATAGAGATAGAGATCTCATTAAGAGTTTTAATAACTCATCCTTTACTCGCTTAAGGATATCATTCTCCATAGGGATGGACTCAGAGTAGGACCACATTCTATATTAATTAATAATAGCATGATTCAACTCATATCACTTGTGACTTGCTATTACCCTTTGGACATGTTTCTTGAGATCTCCAGCCTATAAGTTGGGTTACCATCATAAATGGCTCATGTATATAAGGTCTTTAGTCCCATCCCTTTCAAGGTGTTCCACACTTTCTCCCTATCTAGTCCTTTCATCAAAGGATCAGCTAAGTTCTATTCAGATCGTATATGATCCACCCTCACAGCACACTTCTAGATAAATTCTCTAACAGTACTATGTTTACGATGTATTTATCATCTCTTACCATTATAATAATGGTTCTCTACTTTTGCAATAGCCGTAGTACTATCACAATGAATAAAAATAGTTGTTATCGATCTTTCCCATAACGGGATATTTGACAGGAGGTTTCTTAACAACCTGCCTCTTCACTAGCTGTAGCTAGTGCTATTCTCTCAGAATCCATAGTGGATTGATCCAAAATTGTTTATTTCTTAGATTTCCAAGAAACTGCACCACCAGCGATGATAAATATATATCCACTGGTAACTTTAGAATCATTAGATAGGTTGTTCCAATCATCATCACTTCATCCTTCAAGGACAACGAGCACTACACCAAATCTGCCGAATTATCACGATCATTGACCTTGACAAGTTGGACTTGTCAAGGTCAATGACTGTGATAATTTTGCAGTGACAACTTTTGTTATCACGGACATGTCACGGTCAATGATCGTGACAAGTCATGATACGCGAATATTGCGTATTTTATCCCTTGAACCGACGCATTTTAGCCCCCTCGGGTATCTTATTCCCAATATTTATGCTCGTTAACCTGACAACCTCGGAATTCTACGTTAACATGTTTTGCAGGGGTAAATTGAGCTTTTATAGGTATTTGGATGCTAAGTGTGAAGTTCAGACGCATTTGTCTTAATTTCCGTACGCGATCGCACGTTCAAGGGAATTTTAGTCTTTTCATAGATTGGGCACCTAGCCCAACATCTTCATGGAAGTTGTCACCCTCCTCGCAAGCTTCGCGTGGCCACTAACGGTGGGAGATTTCAATTCAGAACGAAGAAGTTACGGGGATTTCAGCGGAAGGGAAAACCAACCAAGACAAAACAGCAATGCAGTGTGCTGATACTTGCTTGATCGATCGACCGATGGTTTGGGTCGATCGATCGATCCTTCTCAACAGTGTATTATTTTGTTCATGATCGATCGATCGACGATTTTGGTCGATCTATCGATCCCCTGTTTCCAGGAGATATTTTTCTTTACTTTTCTTTCTTCTTTTCTTTTATTCCCATTTATTATAAATACCAATTTTGTTGTAATAATCAGAGGAAGTAGATAGTTCGTTTTTAGGTTAGAATAGCTTAGGGTTTGGGTGATTTTGGAGAGTTCTTCTTCATTTATCTTTGGATTGACACCCTAATTAGTTTGTAAGTTAACTATTCATCATCCTCTCCATTAATATAGTTTGTATTCCTTAATTTCTTGCTTTCTAGATAATTTACAAGCTTTCTAAATTAGGTTTTCTTACTTTCTAGTATAGTTTTATCGCATTTATTTACGGCGTTTATTTACCATACTTTTAATATGCTTTCTAGCTAATTTAAATTAGGTTGTGTTTGAATGGAACTCACTCGAGTTGACGCGTTGCTTTGCTTTAGTGATGGCGTTTACGGGTCTATTTCGGGTGCGTTGTGCTAGTTATTGCGCCTAGGAGATTTGACGGGGCATATCATGTATGTCCCGTGCTTACGACCATGCGTGCGCAATTTCTGGGGCATTTGTTGACGCCAAAATCTTATTAGGCTTTTATGCGGATTTAGGGTCGTGACAACCCTTGGTTCAATTAACTGTCAAAACGTGACGCATTCATAATAACTCGTCGACCCATGTATCCATTTTATACAAATTAACTCGGGTGAGGGATATTCGACGCAACCTATAGTTTTATCGCTTTGTTAATCTAGTTTCAATACACTCGCCTAGACTAATCTTTCCCTTTTATGCATCTTTTTCCTTTTAGTTTGTAATCACCTTTTACACTTTTATTCCGGAATATTAAACCTTATAAATTCTATCAACTCGTCTCAGTGGATCTTTCGATACCCGGACTTGACCGCTATACTCACCAGTTGAGTGTAGTCATAAGTTTAGGTTTTTGTATTGAGAAGGTGAACAGAAAACAACGATCAGCATTTGACACGCGTTACTTTTCACCCTTGATCAACAAGTTCATTAGAATTGTCACGGTCATGTCCGTGATAAGTTTTGTCACGGTCATAAACCGTGACAAACTCGTGACTTTTAATAAAAAATTATCACGGTCATCGACCATGACAATTCTGGGCAGAAATGAAAAACAATCTGCTGGGCAGTATGGCCACTGCCACTGCCCAGCATTATATTTGTACCTGTTATAGCAACGTTGTACCTGTTTAAACATAATATATCCAAATAAAATAGAGATAATGCAAATATACATTGAAAACAATATGCATCACGATATAATCCAAATATAATTCTAATGTAACAACTTAAAACAATTCAATTCAAATAATGTCACTACATGTCTGGGGTAAGGTTAGCTCTGAGGAGGTGAGTAGGCCACATGATATACGAATTGACACGCCTAGCAATGTACATCGTGCCGCATTGTTCGCGCAACCACAAGGGGGAGTTCTCCTTCCCAAGTATCACATGCATGACGAGCACCTTGGACTCGATGTCTTGAAGAGAACGTCCATGAACTGGCATACCTTGGACGGTATTCGGTTCCCTCAACCCCCGCCCTATCCGCTGGCCATCAAATATGTCTAGTAAAAATACGCTCGGCCAACTAAGTGTCGACATCGATCGATCGAAGGGATCCAAATAGGGGAGTGGATCATTAAAGTCCGCACGTGTCGGCAATGAAGCATCGAGGTCCACATCCTCGTCATCCTGCACCTCATCCTCCTTCACCTCCTCCTCCACCACCTTTTCCTTCCCTTTCCCCTTACGGTTTCGCCCAATGAACGCTTCATGAATGAGAACATATCTTGGATCGTCACCTCCAAATGGGATAGCTTTGCGTCATGTGAGTCCACCGTTCGAGCCAATCCTACGTCGCTCGTCTCCAATCCGATGATTCAAGATTTGGCCACCCGTGAGCTCACCTCCTTTTCCTCCCCTTGCGATTAGTGCCAAGCACTTGGTTGAGTGCGTTTGTGGACAAAGATGCCTTGTCGGCATCAGACTGCGACTCATGCACTTCATTAAGTTTTGCTTGAAACGACAAAAAGCACATGATTAGTAAAATAAGTAAATAAAAAAATTATAACGTAATTAACAAAAAGTAAACTATCGGATTACTTACACTCGTGGCCGTGACACTCGGGGACACCTCCTTATCCTTCCCCTTCTTCGTCCAAACAGCCACATAAGTATCGAGCCTATGTGGCCTACCCCCAGGGCCACTACCTGTCCGTTGAAATAAAATAAAGCAAAATTAGTATCGGCCTCGCAAAGTAAAATAATGTAAAATAATATATTTTTGTAGTTATAGAAAAATTAAATCTTACCATCATCCTATGCGCCACCTCGGCGTAAGACGTCCGGCCGGAGTAGTGCACGTCCGTCTTTTTTGCCCGATATCAATAAAGACATCATCGAAAATTCAGGTCTCATGCACTGTGAAGGAAGGAGGTTGCGTGGGTCTAGGATCACTGTCCATACACTCTGATTGGTTCTTAGATTTCCAAATGGATTGAAACCATTTGTTGATATAGCCAAACGAATGTTGCGCTGTTCTTGAGAAAAATCGGGATACTCATAATTCAGCCTCCTCCAAGCTATAGAATCAATAGGATGACGCATGAGATTACCCCCTACTTCTTCCCTAGCATGCCAAGTCATTGCTTCCGCTATCCATGGTACTGTGAAAAATCGCTTTAATCTAGGCCCAACGGGAAAATATTTCAACACTTTTTGAGGCACTTTTGAGCTTGTACCTTCCTTACCAGTAGATTGGACATATCTAGGTTCATCGCATACTGGACAACGATCGAGATTTTCATACTCCTTTCGATATAGTATGCAGTCATACACACAAGAATGAATCGATTTATACTTCATTCCCAAACCTTTCAAACTGTTCTTCATAACAGGATAGCTATTTGGAGGCGTATTCTCCTTGGGTAGTAAGCCCTTCACCCATTTCAGAATTCCTGTCACACTATTGCCAGACAAACCGTACTGCGTCTTCAAACTGTGCAAACCAACCATGGCATGTAAAGTTGTTTGATCTTTCTCACAACCAGAGTATAATGGTTCGGTCGCCTTAAATTTTAAACTTTGGTAGTCATCATCAAGGTTTATCGTGATATCTTCACGAGCACTTGAACCTTGTACATCATCAGTAACCTCATTCTCCTCTGCTTCATAAACTCCGTACGAATCATCAACTAAGTCCTCTAACATATTATGATCTACGCCGTCCCCTTCTACATCTATACTACTTGTTGAAGGTTGTTGTGAAGGTTGTTCGGGGACAAAAGGAACTTTCAACTCACCGTGAAAACTCCAAAATAGATAATTATCTTGCATACCCGATCGTAACAAATGTAGTTCAACTCTTTTCCACTCAAACACCTTACCATTCTTACACCTAGCACACGGACACGAAAACTCTTCATCATTATGACATCTCTTTGCGTATTTCACAAATTCATTAGCACCTCTGCGAAACACATCCCTAATTATATTTGTCTCACCCATCCACTCTTTGTATTTCGGATATCCCATCACAACTACCACAACTAATCACCTATTAAGGGTAAGAAGCGTATATTCATGGATTAGTATAAGCAAAACTTAGATTTATAGTATGTTTCATTTAATTATGTCTTATTTATATTCAAATTCAATCTATAATAGAAATTTATATTTCCTCCATCTCCTCTAAAGGGTGAGTGGTCCTATCCCATTCAAGACCGCATTTTTCTATAATATACTTAACAACTCATGCACATTGTTACGATTTGAGAAAAATTCAATAGCATATCCCCGTAGTTCTCTAAGTACACGATGTAGATTGGCAAGTGTGAGTGTTATTTCAATTGATCAATTGAAATAACAGTCACACTTGTCAATCTAGTATGTACCCAGAGAACATTAGGATATGACTACAAAACTTTCTCCAAAAATAACAACTTTAAGCCACTAAGAATATTATTATACATAAATTATGCAGTCCTAAACTGTCCAAACGGGACATTTCGAGAGATCTCATTACAGGGGTAATGACTCTCGAACGGGTCTAAGGGCTATTGAATGCGTACGCATAAGAACTAGAAGGCTAGTATCTATGCGCACTATATGTAATTTCAAGTATGTTTCATTTAATTATCATACTATATATTTATTGTTCGTTATACAAAGTAATTTTCAATAAAAGTTGAAAAATCCCACCCCCATATGAACAATAATCCAGTGGTCATGCTACTTTTAAAATTAACCAACCCAACATCGATACACTATAATCCAACTGCAATGGCAATAACAAATGTGTATCCCGTACTCCTTCTAATTCATCTACTCAATTAATTCTTTTCACCAATTAAACTAACAATTAAAGTATACAATTATTAATTTACTAATTTGCAATGAGGGGCAAAATCCTACTTGCATATGAAAGGGGAACAAATTATTAACTTACAAAAAAATTAACAACCAATCAATATTAAATCAATCAATTCTTTTACAAGGGGTACTACAATATGAGGGGCAATATCTAATAAATCAATAAAATTTTAACTAAAAAAACACACACACACGCACATATAAACAGATAAACCCACACCCCCTGCCCCCCCCACCCCCCAGCCCTGCCCCCTCCCCCCGCTGCCGCTTCCCACCACAGACACACACCCACATATACACACGCACATATACACACATACACACACATATATACACACACACGCACGCACAAACACCACCTCCCCTCCCCCCCAGCCCTGCCCCCTCCCCCCCACGCATATATACACCACACACACACATGCACATTTACACACACGCACATATACATACACATATACATAAATGGAGGATAAATAGAGAGAGAAAACGTACCAAAGTTGTAGAGAGAGAGAGAGAGAAAAGGAAGGAATTAGAATCAGTGGGAAAAAAGAAGGGGGGGGGGGGTTTACTGACAGAATTATCACGGACATATCACGGTCATTGACCGTGACAAATTTATATGATTGTCATGGTCATTGATCGTGACAAGGTATTGTCACGGCCTTGTCACGGTCATTGACCATGACAAAAAAATCGTGTTTTTTTGTCACGGTCAATGACCGTGACAAGGCTGACCGGTTGAAGGGTGCCAATTTGACCATTTGGGTGTAGTGGGGATGGTTATTATTGTGTAATATGAGGTCCATCGTCCTTTTAAGATACCGCATGACCCTTTTAATAGCATGTCAATGCTCCATATTAGGTCCACAACTAAATCTACATAGTACTCCCACAGCATAAGCTATGTCAGGTCTAGTGCAATCTGCAGCATAACGTAAGCTACCAATGATGTTTGCATAAGCATTTTGCTTTGCAATGTCGATAGTGTTCTTAAACAACTTTACACTAGGGTCAAATGAAGTACTCGCTGGTTTACAGTCAAATTAATTGTATTTCTATAAAAATTTCTCAATATAATGAGACTGGTCCAAAGAAAGGTCCCTTTTTCTGACCTAGTAATTTTAATTCCCAAAATTACACTAGCTTCACCCAAATCCTTCATATCAAAATTGGTGCATAACAATGATTTAACATTTTCTATGGTATGAATATTAGAACCCAATATAACTAGATCATCAAGGTAAAGAGAAATGATAGTGCAAATGTTATTTTCATATTTATAATAAATACATTTGTCACTTTCATTAATTTTAAACCCACTAGAGATGACCAAGCTATCAAATTTATCAAGCCATTGTTTAGGTGCCCGTTTGAGACCATGAAGAGATTTGTCTAGTTTACACACTTTATTTTCTTGACCGTGTACAATAAAACCATCAGGTTGATCCATATAAATCTCTTCTTCTAATTCTCCATTTAAAAATGCAGTTTTAACATCCATTTGGTGTATAATTAAATCATTTAAGGCAGCTATGGAAACTAATACACGTATGGAAGTTATTCTAGTCACGGGTGAAAACATATAAAAAAAAGTCTATGTTTTCCTCGTTGTCTAAAACCTTTGGCAAGGAGACGAGCCTTATATTTTTCAACAGTGTCATCAGGTTTTAATTTCTTTTAAGAATCCATTTACACCCAATTCTTTACAACCGGGAGGAAGGTCCACTAAATGTCAAGTTTTAATTGTTTTCAAAGATTCCATTTCATCATTAATAACCTCTTGCCATAAATCGACATCTGAAGAAGATAATGCTTCTTCAATTAGTTTTAGGGTCCTTCTCTAAAGTATATGCGTAAAAATTGGAACCAAAATTCTTTTCAACACGAGCTCTTTTACTTTTTCTTGGTTCGAAAATAGTTTCACTAGATTCTGAATTCTTTGTTAAAATGATTTTTCAAGTCATAAAATTGGTATGCCATGTTAATAATGACATGGACTATAAAAACGCACTCATATGCTCTACTAGCCAATTTAAACTTTTTAGGGTCGGGTATATGTACGTAGGCTAAACACCCATACGTTCTAAAGTATGACATGTTGGAATTAATATTTTTCCAAATTTCATTAGGAGATATTTTTATTTTAGTCTTCGAAATTCCATTAAATATGTGACACACCTTTAAAATAATTTCACCCCCCCAATGTGAGGTAGTCCATGAATTTAATAAAATAGCAACAACTAATTCAGCTAATGTCATATTTTTTCTTTCGGCTTTACCGTTCATTTCGGTGAATAAGGGGCAGTTTTTTCGTAAATAATATCGTGGGTTTTATAAAATTCAATAAATGGTGCATAATCATATTCGGTGCCTATATCACTACGTAACTTTTTAATTTTTCGATTAAATTGATTTTCACTTGCATTTAAGAAAATTTTAAACATGTCAAATGCTTCACTTTTATTTTTCATTAAATACACAAATGAATAATCAGAACAACCATCAATAAAAGTAACAAAATAACGTTTGCCATTTCTAGTTGTGAGACCATCCAATTCACAAATATCCAAATGAATTAAATCAAGTGGTTCACATTCTCTAAAAACAGATTTATATGGTGCTTAGTTATTTTAGCTTGACTACACCATTCACATTTTTCAAAATCATTTATAGATAATTCTGGAATTAATCCTAAAGTGCTCATATTTTTAACAAGTCATTTACTAACATGACAAAGTCTATCATACCAAACATTAAAAGAACAAGAAATATAAGCAGAAGGAGAAATTTTGTTAATAGCATCAATGTCCAACTTAAACATTCCATCAATGGCATAACCCTTGCCTAGAAAAATTCCATTTTTATTCAAAGTAAATAAATCAGCACCAATAGTTTCAGTAAATCTAGCTTTGTTGATAAGATAATCCAAGACCAATTTTTTCCTTATCTCAGGAGTGTGAAGAACATCTTTATGAATCACAGTTTTGCTCGAAGTAAACTTTAATTCCACATATCTCATACCATCAACCTTTGGGAGTGAGAATCACCCAATAATACTTTCTTATCCTCAGCCTCAAAATAAGTCTTAAACAATGTACGATCATGACAAATATTGCGAGTAGCACCAGTACCCACCCACCATCTTCAACACCGCTAAACATGTTGATTTTAGTAATCATAGCACATAGGTCCTCTTCGATTAAGTTCGCGTGTGAGTATGTCACACTACGACATTTACGAGCCATATGACCAGGCTTTATACACTTGAAATAGACAAACTGTCCCGAGTTGCTAAACTGTCCATTTCCAAGGTTCTTATTCTTATTCTGAATCTGATTTTTAAAATTCTAGTTGTGGCCCTTTTTCTGAAATTTCATATTTTTCCGTTTGCCTTTAAAACAACTGGAGTGTGGTTCTTTTTCTGATTTTTGTTGTTAGACACAATAAGAATTTCATCCTTATAGTCCTATTTTCAGGATTCCTCCTCAATTCTCAACTTTGTTATAAGAGACTCTAGTGAAAATTCTTTAGATTTATGCCTCAAAGAATTTTGAATTCTTTGAACAATGGAGGCAATTTATAATAATCACATTCACATGAAATTGCTCAACTAAATCCATGCCTTCAGAAATAATTTCATGGGCAATCATTTGTAAATCAAAGACTCAAGAACAAATGATACCGTATATATACATACACTAAATATACCAATAACGCACAAGCGCGCGCGCGCGCACACACACACACACATATATATATATATAGGTTATAAACACCACACAAGACACAAAATACATTAAGCTTTCCACAGTCATATGACATAAATGTGTCTAAATAACCATGTGGTAAACGAAGTGAATGGGTGTGAACTAGAGACTTAAGAATTAAGACCCAATCACTTAAATATGTTCAAAGCGTTCTAATTTGATTGCAAAACTTTATCAACTAATATTTATCCTTATGTGACAAGATAGAGTTAACTCAAAGAACAAACAAGCACAATTCATACAAGCCTAAAATTTTGATGATTCTACAAATCAATAGTGTCATGACAAAATACGCATAACTAGGATTCATTGTGCAAACCCGTTGACATATCCATCCAAACTCCCTCATAAATAATAATTATGTTCTTTTCATCAAACTAAACTATGTTGGCCTTGGATACTTTTTACAATGCCAAACTTTTTTAGTCCTTTGCAAATGGTGGCTTTTCACGACGAGATTATTATTCTCTCGCAGCCCGATCCCGTTGATAAACAAACTATATTGGATAAATATTTTTTTTTCTTTTTTTTATCCAGGCAGCGGTTCTTACATGCAAAAATCCCCATAGTCACAAAACATGTAGATGGAAAAATTGATGGGAAAACATCTCAAAAAGATCAAATATACATGTGAAGTCAACGTTTAAAAGAGCTTGCGTATGTGTGTGAAAAGGCAAATAAAAAGCGAATCCATTAAGTAAATCAAAGTCAAACTACTCCATGTAAGCATGATAAAGAAAACTTTGAGCATTAAAAATCTTAACTAAGAGTTCTATCCACATGAAAATGGAATGATAGAGGATTCAAACATAAAGATGTGCCACATAAAATGTGTAAAACTAAAATATAAAAAAAAATCTTTTTGAGTTTTTCAAATTTTTAAACACACAAAAAAGACAACTCAAAAGACAAACAAATCTTTTTGTATTTTTCATAAGACACAATAAATGAAAAAATTAAAATACAAAATATACACATATCATAATTCTAGCAAAATTTATATAATGAGGCATATACTAGACTATGACAAATAAACGTATAACTAGTAAAAATATATCAAGAAGCACAAAAGTTAGTGTAAATAAACAAAGCTAACAGAATCAACCTTTAAATTTAGCAAGGAAGGAATCATGTGCAAGCAAATGAGAATCATAAAGCCTATCATGTAAAGCTTCCAACTCGGATCTCCTAACCCACATAAGTGAAACGTGACGTTCTCGAGTTTTGGTGACCTTCGTGACTTTACCCTTGGACTTCCTAGGACCATTTCTTAGATCGAAACAAAACCTCCTAGGTGACCCTTCCGAACACAATGTGTCCAAGTGTAGACAAGGTGATAAGTATTACCTAAGGATTGACCTTTTTCTAGTATTCCTAATCGATTTTCTCAAAATCACGGTTTTAGCTTTATTAGCGGAAGCATTTTGAGTATCGAAGCCAATATATTCAAGGCATGTAAACCGTCATTTAAACAAGCCAATATCTTTCGACAAACTGAGAGGTCGATGACGTTAAACACGGTATGTAAACCGGTAATGATTATATCTTCAATTTGGGCTTGGCTGCTACGTCTTCACCTCAAACGTCATAGGCTTGATGGTCACAAATTTCTATCCTACGACACAAATAGTTTTGTCCGGAATTAACCCAATACTAACAAATTGACTCAATTGAAAATTTGTCCTTACAAATGCACATCAACCATTTGGCAGAATACCATATACAATAAATTTATTTAGTGCCCTTAAGTTATATCTTATCATATTTTTGTTTTAGAAGATTATGTAATAATATATATATATATATATATATATATATATATATATATATATATATTGATTTACTCACTTTTGCAATCCCTTTAGAGATATAATTCTCCACCCATTCTAAATCAAAGTGACTATTTTTTATTCGAAATGTTTATGTAGTATATTTATAACTCGACACATTTCTAAGAAAATCTTAATTTTTTTGGTACGTGGTAATCAAGTCCAAGATCAATATGAATGTAATTGGAAAGCATAAACCTTAGTCTATCGAATAATTTATTCAAGTGTAAAATCCTCCCTATGTATTCCCACAAATCTTTTTATGAATGGAATTAACATTATAACTATAAACATCCTATATGTTTTCATTTATACACAAATAGTCTTATTTCATATAAAATGATATAGCCTTCACTTTCTTATTAAAGATCCAAAACTTAAACTTGGACGATAAAGGTAAGTCTTCAACTAAAGAATAACTTTCTTATATATTTAATATTCGTACTTCCAAAGAAAAGAAAAAAAAAATTTACCTTCTTTTACTATCATCTATTTCTTTTTTCTTTCATTTTGTCAAATTTAGATTCAAAATTGTTTATATAGATTCTACTAAATTAATTTTATAACGAACGGTATTTAGAGCCTATATTTAATTTTTTATCTCCCTTGAAGTGCATATTAACTTTTTGTTGGCAACCATATAATGTTCATATAATAAGATTTATTGAAACTAAAAAGTGAAATTCATATAATAATAAATTTTATGAAAGAAAATGCTTGAAGTTTCCACAAATTCCATTTTTCAATTTAGGTTTGCCGAAATAGTTATGTGAGAATCTGACATAGGCATCTACAAAAATATTTTTGTCCTCATTTGGATTTTTCGAATACTACTTTAGTTTATTTTATTTAGGAAAATAGAAGTGACCTCTTGGGCTCTCATCCTTCTACAAAAAGTATTTTACGATGTTCCATAAAAGTTTTAACATAAATGATTTTTAAGTTTGAAATTTTATCTCTACTTTCCACATTTCTTCATCTTTGTTTTCGCCATTTATTATTACAGGTATTTTAATTAACAAAAGGTACAACCATTGGTGAATTCGATGGGATAAAGATGTCTGTCGTAATGACAATGAGGTTCATGGTGACAAAACCAACCAAATTGGGATGAGTATAACCCTAAATAATTTATTTTCTAATTTTTTAAAGCCTAATAAAAAATTAAATTAGTTCATGGAATATAACTTTTTATGCACCCCACACGCGCATCGCGCGGGGTTTAAAACTAGTATAATTATATAACGCATTACAATTGTCTGCTCATCGCGCGGGTCTGCATGCTAGTATATCAAATGATCCTTTTTGTTTATATTTTTGGAAATATAAATCCGTTGAGGGAAGCACAAATATGAGGAGTAATTTTTGGATTCAAAAAACTTTGGATTCTATACAATCGTATACAACTTCCTATACTATTCGTACACAATAATATATAATAATGTTAATATAATATCTCATATTGATTAAGATACTTGTAAGAATAACTTGGGTTGGGATTCTCATTTTGGTGTTGCTCATATTCGAAAAATAATCGAGGTATGTACAATGGCAGAGCCAAGAATTTCCAACAGGTGGAGCACCATAATAAAAACTATGGGGGTTAGGGGCGGTAGCCCCTGATTTTTTTTAAGGATGATTCACACATTTATACTTCGTGGATAAAAAATCACACATTAATAGTAATAAAATAGAACAAACCAAACCATAATACTTCATTGCTAAAAAATATTATTAGGAAATTAGGAAAAAAATCAACTGTTAAAAAAATTGAAAGCATTGAACTGTATTAAAAAAATTGAAAGCATTAAAAAAAATTAACTGCTAAAAAAATTTAAAAATTAACTGCTAAAAAAAGAAAATGAACTGTATAAAGAAGTTACGAGTTACATTTTTATCTGTTGTGAGTTCAATTTTTATCAATTGGTGTAGAGTAATTCAAACCTAGGTATGATTATATAGGATAAACTGTTAAAAAAATTAAAAGAATGAACTGTTAAAATTAGAGGCCGGAAGGTATCTTATACAATATATTGAAATTAACTGTTAAAATCAATTATACCCTTCATCACTGGAGCTTGATTAGAGGCCGAAGGGTATCTATCACGGAGGCCGGAGCTTGATTAGAGGCCGAAGCAGAGGGTATCACCGGAGCAGAGATTGGGTCTCCAGAGGGTATCACCGATTCACTGGAACAGAGGGTATCACCGACCCGAAGCTTGTGGCGGAGCAAAGGGGGTATTTCTCACCGAAGATGGAGCAAGAAATTTGGGATAGGAGAAAAGTAGAGAAAGGGTATTTGTTTGGGTAGGTTTGCTGCTAAAGTGGTTTATTTAGGTCACTTTTATTTAATTTTTTTTTTAAATCCTAGAGCATGCACGTGCACTCACCAATCCTATGCTTTCTCCGCCACTGGGTATGTATATATTTGAATGAAAGTGTGTACGTATTTTTCGTTTATTTTTTACTTCCGTGGTTAAAAAGCATGGCTTTACATACCAAATACTCAATTAGATTGTATTTTAAACTAAATTTAAGATCTTGTATAATCTTGTAATTCAAAAGGTTTTTAATTTTTCTAGTGTTTGGCTCAGGATTATTGGTATTTCTACAATCCATTATGCGTTCCTCTTATTATCATTACCCATCAGACCAAAAAGAGGCTATCGTGGGGAATTGAAATTTATTAATAGGTATGTGTCTCGTTTACATTATTATCTAAATTTGACACACTAATGAACTAAGGGAACCCAATTCCATGGCTTGAAATTTGTTCAAAAGTTTAAAATTTTGAACTAAAAAGTTACCAATTCCAAATCCATTTAAATAAAACGGTATCACTAAATTGTGTTAGCATAAGATTAGTTATCAGGTTAAACTGCAGTGAATTCTAGTTGAGGGATCACTTTACGATAGGAACATAGTTTGGACCATTTGATTGAATTACTCTAATACGTCTAGGCGCTTAACTGTTGTTATTTTAAAAATTCTCTTCTCGCTACTTCTCATGCACCCGCAACGAAATGATCATGTAACTTCTATTTGTTTCGAGGTTTAAAATAGATGTTGGGCGTCATGTAAGAAAATTTGCGTTACACATAAGTATTTTGGCTATTTAGTTTCTTAATAAAAACATATAAAACTACTTAATATAAAAACAAAAGGATATTATAAAACAAATATAATTCTACCGCGACATCCTTTCACAAATAAATTCAAAATAAGCGATCCAATATCAATCCACAATTAAATTAAAAAACTATCAATCCACCATTCACCAATAGGTATGCAATAATATTTCATTAGGCACAATATATAAAGTTCAATATTGGCTAATATTAATTTTAATAATAGATTTTTATTTCTAATGTTCTTATTATATAAGTTAAACTAATATAATTTTATATACATTATCTAATACAATATGTTATCAAATATAGTACAACTGTTTTCAGGTACTAACTTAGTTCATGTAACTTTAAAACATTTTTTTGACAACAATATAACGCGATAGGGAGGGGGGCAGATAAACCTCGCTCCTGTCAGCCCATCTTTTCGAAAATGAGACATTAGAGGCCTTCGAAACGTAACAAAGGGAGTGGTCTGGGAGCCATTTGGATTGGAAATTATCTGGAACTGTACATTTTGAACAATGTTGCGACTTCAATTTGAGCCAACAAAACAACGATTTTTGGTAGGCCGCAGGGGCAGCTCAAAGAAAATTGGGGCCTTAGGCTAAAGGTTAAAAAATAAGCCCTATGAAGAACTTTTTTTTCTTCAAAAAATCTTTCGCACCCACCCCCATTGGCACCGGACCATTGCATTCCTACCTTATTTTATCAAAATATTAAATATCTAAACGAAAATGTTATATACTTATTCACAATGAGCACCGAAAAATTATCGAGAATGGTTTACATGTGTTGTACCTTGGTAAATTTTTTATAAGGGTAATTGCACCTATGCCCCTTGAACTTTGACCCCCCCCCCCCCATTTGAAAACGGCTACGAGGAATCCCTTGTCGTCTAACTCCGCTAATTTTTGGCAAAAACCTTTAGTCATTCGCATGGCACATGACCTTCAGTAAGGGCATTTTTATCGATACCTAGTTGTTTTTGAAAAAAATCTTTAAATAATAGTGTAACACCCCACCCGCCGGGGAGAGCGGAGCGGAGCGCTACTTGCGATAAAACTAACCAAAATCCATCAATCATAACAAGGTATAGAGCATCTAAATCCCACAATAATAAAAGAGAACTACAAATCTCAATCTCTTCAAATAAATACCAAGTCTCTCGAATTACATACAACAACTAACTCGAAAATAAAATACAAATCTCCAATGCTCTATACATCAAAATAAATACAATCTTCTCAAGAATGTATTCTCCAAAAATCTTCCCAAAATAATCCTCGTTAAAATAAACTCCGTAGCGCCCCAAAATCCGTGCTAACCTGCCACTAAAAGAAAATATGGGAAAGTACACAATACGACAGGAAAGATGCTCAACAAATATTAGCGGTGAATAAAACGTAACAATATGAGTACGAATATTCAAATCAAAATCGAATCTCATAAGCAATTATATCAATATAATTTCTCAACAACACATTAACCGGGTCACCAGGCCTCACCACCGTACCGCGCCTATGCATTTTTAAGCATATTCGGAAAAAAGAATATTGACGGGTGCCAAACATCAGTGCCATATTAAAATCTCATGACAACATGCTCAACACCAAATATAATACCACATGAATCGAAATTAGATTGCAACAAATATTTTCCAGAATTCCCACAAATTTAACAATTCAAATATGAGTTCAAATAAACATGAAACTAATGGAATAACACTCACGAGATTACGGAGCATATTGTGTAAAACCCCATACCTCAAACCACCAAAAAGAACTAACATGAATCTGCACAGAAGTCGCAGAATTAAGCCATCAAAACAGCCCACAAAGATCACCAAAAACTCCTCCAAGATCAACCTCAAAGCAGTCCCAAGAACGCATCCAAAACCAAATGTTGATGTAACACCCCGCCCAATTAAATATAGGGTGATCAGACCTCTACCAATTTAAAACAAGTTATTCAGTTGGTTCACTCTCAGCATCACTGTCGAAATTTTTTTTAACATATTAATCACCTAATATAAAATTAAGATAAGTGTCAAAACATTTCCAATTTTGTAAAACCAAGTAAATCTATTTCTATTAAATTTCAAAATATAAACCATTCACCACACATCGAATATAAATAAATATTGAACATGAATAAAGTACTGCAATAAATAAGACTGAGTAAAACTCTCAGTTCAATACTCCAAACCATACAATAAACTGAATACAATATCTCTGATGGAAGAACTAGAAGTGGGCGACCTATGCCCTAAACAATAAGTCTAGATGAAACTTAATGGAAAGGATAGATGCGTCTACTGCAAGGACCTACAGCTTCCACAACAGCTGCACCACGTCAAGCAATCCAAATCTCTAAATCCGATACTCCTGTGGCTGGGCACCTGATAAAATACATATATATATAGCAAAAGAGAGAAGAGATACAAGAAACGGGTCAGAGCCCAATGTGTAAAAATATTTTAGCAAGTATTTAAAACTGGTTCTTAAAGCAAGTCTTATACGCATGTTAGTTATCGAACTCTCACATGAGTTTCTCACCTCTCCTCTATTGTGCACGCCTAACGTACATCTAATCTCCCCTAGTCATACCTCCCAGTCTAACTAGTCAGAAACCATACTACTACTAACAATGCTAACTAGTAGTATTCCCGTATCGCCCATACAATATGCTATTCAGATAGTTTATCTCACATACTGAATTACATTATTCACCGTTTGAATGATTAATCTTTTATTCACTAAGATTATTATGCTCCTCATTTTCATTTTATCTACAAGTCTCATAAAGTAGAAAATTACCCAAGTACAGTCTTACATATATATAGTCTCATCATCCCTATATATATACACTAATCCTGCACCCTTAGGTTAAGACCGCTTCGTGCAATGTAATAATTATTATTATTACCAAGTCTACTAATTTCACACAGTAGCAATATTCACAAGTCCATATATATATATATATATATATATATATATATATATATAGTACCATCATCCCTATACATATATATACACTAATCATGCACCCCCGGCTAAGACCCATTAGTGCACATATTCTGGAAATCATGCATCCTAGGGTTAGTACCCATTGATGCACCTATCAATAATCATTCAGCACCCCCGGGTTATCACCCATTAGTGAACCTAACAATAGAATATTGCATCCCCGGGTTAGCACCCATTAATGCACCTATCAATATTAATCCAGCACCCCCGGGTTATACCCATTAGTGCGCCTAATAATAGTCATCCTTGTACCCCCGGGTTATCACCCATTAGTACACTTATCAATAGAGTTTCTGCACCCCCGAGTTATCACTCATTAGTGCTCTTAACTATAAGGTTCTTGCACCACCGGGTTATCACCCATTAGTGCACTTACAATAATATCACATAATAGGCATACACATCCTATTATAATTTATAGGTATTTCTCCAACCTACATATATACTCTTCATACGTATTTTAACCTCATTACTACGTATAGTATAAATAATTAGATTACTATCTCTCTCGTAATCTCCAAGGTACATTCCCTCTACACCGAAATAATTAAAGTATTAATTCCCACATACTTTTCCCAAAATTCCTTTTTATTTGAATTTACTATTTGGTAGTTTCTCTCACTCCAATAAATCGGCAAACTCAAAACTAAACTTTGAGAAAATTCCCAAAAATTCCCTCTGTCTCTCGAACCAGAAGGGTTGTCGTTTGAACGATTTCCACGTGTCGCTCGAGCGACTTCACGCGAGAATGTCATCTCGCTCGAACGACTCCGCGCGATATCTCCATCTCATTTGAACCACTTCGCGCGAGATCGCGCGAGATTTCACTGTTCGTCTTCTTCACCAAACTTCAACATTTTTCCTCCATTTTTGAACCTAAAAACCTCTAAGATTCAATTCCCAACAACTCATCATCAATACCCATCAACCCCTAACAAGTCATAAATCATTCCTAACCTCCTAGGATCATTAATTCATCATATATCATCATAATTACATAAAACCCCCAAATTAATTCACATGAACACTTGTTTCCAAAATTCCAATTAAGGAACCTAATCAACCCAGATTCGTTCATCAATATATAATCAAATTCCGTGATTAATCCTCTACATACATGAAGGAATTCTAACCACTAATTAAACGAATCATTAATCATAATTTAAATCTCCAATTTTCACCCAATTAACATATAAATCCTGATTAAATCCACCTATACTAACATGAGCATGATTATTGCTAAAAGAATGCAAGTAATAAACACTTGCCTCGAATATGATGGTATGATCCGTGTGTGATGTTGGTATATACGCGTTCCTCTCTTTGCGATCTACGCGTTGGTGGTCACGGTTATGCGAGGTGGTGCTAATCGAGCCTTCTCTCTTGGAAATTGGTTCTCCCTCACACCCTCCATGATCGTTCTTGATTTGTGTAACCTATTAACCCTAATGGACTTTCCTACGCTAATACAATTAATCCCAATTTTCGTCCATTAATTTAGCCCAAAAATATAATTTACCATAATGCCCTCTCGGGGTATCGGTTAGGCCTAAAATCACCCCGGGACCCAAACTAAACACTCGGGTATACTATTTTGATTATATCGACCCTACCGGACTCAACGACGTACTCTAAATGACCATATGAGTTACCAAAAAATAAATTTTCATTTTATTCCATTCAATTAGTCCCGACACAACTCACACGCGTGTCAGACTTAAATTACCAAACTACCGTATTTCTCACTTCTGACAATTTATCAAATATCATAATTCCATATTACATATCACACAGTAATATTCAATAATTCTCAACAATAAGTATTAACCCTTGGCACACTAGTTAATAATTATTTTAATCCGGATTAATAACAAATTAATTTCTCACATTTTAATTTAATTAATCCAATAATAATAATTAATTGCATATTTATTCCCATTATAATAATTAATCACATAATTATTTAAATCGTCAGAAATACGGGGTATTACATACTCCCGCCCTTACAACGAAATTTTGCCCCGAAATTCAGAAAAAGTATATCAGGTACGGACAACGCTGTAAAAATATTGTGCATCGCATCCTGACGCTCACAAATAAGCTACTCCGTACCACCCATATAGTACGCTTTCGAATACCCTTAATAATGAACACTACACATGTGTTTGGTTTAAACTCCATGTTTCCCTGTCATGTAGGCTCTTGCCCAGGCCTTTCTGCTTAAGTTTCACTACTTCAACTTTATTTTAGATTTTCTCTATCTAGCCTTCTACTATTTGCACCTTAGTACATTTATCATCCTTTCATATACATACGACTTCGTCTAGTGTCGTGCTTACAAGTAAATTGGTCGTGCAATCTATATTTCGCACACAATATATATGATAATATCGATTCTTCTCTGACATTTGTAATCATAACTGGTCCTTCACCTTTAACTATCAAGTAGGACAACAACAAAGTTTACCATGCCATACTTCCACTGGTACTCTGCTCGAACGTGAACTTACAAGAGTTATTTGGACACAAACTCCACTAGTGGGAGGTACTGCTCCCACCCTCCTCTAAGATCTCAGGGTTCACATAAAATTTTCTCTCCAGCATCCGGTTAGACCGCTTGTCCTTACCCATCCCTCTGTGGGTATTAGGCCGTACTCAATCGCATCTTAGTATCTATAATCTCACCATCTCAGCTACATGAGAAGATCCTTGGGGATACTCTTCCATTCTATAGGGGAAGGAGACCCTACCGGTTTCGAATTGTCCACCATTTTTCAATCCGTCAGGTGACCCACTACAAGACTAACTTTGAAGGTTACTCCACATCATAACCCATCACTACTGTTGTTTGTACTGTAATACATTTTATACTCTCTTGAATAAGTTTAAATTCATTTTGAAACGTAAGTCTCTGACAAAACTTCGTGAATAAGCTTCGGCTTACCCGACTACATGTTATCGAATTCACATTCTAATCATAACTCCATTACCTGATTAAATCACCCAGGGCGTCCATACACCCTATGCCTCGCGCATCATTACACAAAAACTTAAAATTTTTCTTACCTCAATTCTTGCACATTTGTTATGCTGATGTGGTAGGGGTGCACTCAACCGCCCCACTAATCATAACTTAAACCATCCTTCAATGGCATCATTCATCTATTCCGAAAAATACTAAGGCCAGGCTACTCTATTGGCCTTAAGTTATAAAAGAATTATTAACTCTCAAATGTATTCTCCTATAGGTTCAATAACAAACATACAAAACTTATGTAATATCGATCAAACTTCTCTCCGAATCCCGACGTTTGCTAGTTTCATGCGTGGGATGTCTTGCAAAGCAAAATCCAAACAAGGAACCCTCCCGATACACTACTATCTAACCTAGTCAGTTGTTGAGGTCCGTAAGGCCTTTAGTACTTACTATGTACTTTCCCACAATCTACGTATTGTGACATAAAAGTTTACTCGCCCACTCTCATGTCTCTAAAAGATAACATGAAGCATGGCGCCCTAACTATCCCAAGTACTTGGCGCTATAAATATATAACGAGCTATATTTTGCCGTTCGATAAGAACACAATGTATTCTAAGTCTTAATAGATAAACAAATTCCTATGCTCGGAAATCACATATAATTAGACACTATACTCGTTAGGTCTATAACACCATAAAAGTTTCATATATATACTCATATCTGGGCCCAACCCTATTTCAGGTGGCGCCGCACAAAACTAAGATCACTCCTCCCGGAGTATCCGACACGATAGTCATATCACTACATTTTTACTATTGTTTAACCATACGGTAATTAATCACTACATATTACCATAATTAACTCTACCAAAGTTGACTCACTGCAGTAGTAAATTATAATAACAAAACACATTCTTAGGGCCCGCCCGGTTCACTCACGAGCAATCATCAAAATGCCCTGCTAACAACGAGAAATACGTTTGTAACAAGACTGTTAAAACTAATTTTCCCACTAAAATCGACCCGCACGCTAAGTTTAGTGTTTCCAATTTACATAAAAGTTTTGTCACACCCATGTCACTAGAATTGATCCTTTTCTCACAAGGAAGAAGAAAAACCTCACCAGTCTCGCCAAATCACTGGGTCTCAGCACGTGGTTGCCATCACGACCCATGAATATTTGCAATCGTCATACATCCTAGGATTTCATCCTATAATTATCCTCTTTCATCATGGACAATTTATTCCATCATGTGGATTTCACGCCCATTATTAAAACGTTGGCCCAAACTCTCCCGGCCTTAATTATAGCTTTATTAAGCTCCCGTTTACATCCCGAGCCTCGTAGACCCTGTCATACTGTATGCGGCTATTAACGAGGACTCTACTGGTCCAGACTGAACCCATCATTCTTGGGTTATAAATTTCCTTGCCTAATTCTCTTGACCCCAAATTCCTTCGCTGGAAGTCTCGCTCCTCCAATCGTCATGCTTAACTGGCACGGTTTACCATTTTTAATCTCTTTGGTCTCACTTATCAATTATGGACACCTTCAATACTTGTACTTCTACTTCCTTCACATAAGGAGAACTTCATGAACCATTTCCCTGTCACTGGTCCCACTGACCATTTTGGGAATGTCCCTTTCTCGAACCGACAATCTCAACTCACAATTATTCTTCCATTGTCCCTTTGGCTACGGTAGCTATTCGGAACTATGGTTGGCCTCTACAACCTGATCATCCTCTTGAAGTTAATCACTTAAAATCATATAACCGAGTTCCCTATTGGGTATACTCTCATGTGGGGTTTCATTACCACCGTTCCATTCAGTTTCTGCTCTTCAACAGGTTCGTTAACCCTCTTTACTCCCTTCTCTTGGAAGGACTGCAATCACTAGCAATCGTATAACTTTGATGACATCAACATTAGTCATCTTATCTAGATTTCTCATCCATACTGGTATTCTACTCACGGGTCCTTTATCAACTATAAACCCTTTGGATAACTTATACCCTTCTGTCAGGTACGAAGTTCATTATGCAATTCAACCTCTCGCTCACGATCATTTTCTATCTTACCCTTTTTGCTAAACATCAAAATTTCACTCACATTTTGTTACCACGCCGAATGGAAGACTTCACAGTCAAATTGTACTCAAATTTATCTCTAAATTTCAAACACACTTCTTCATATATGGTGATTGCGTCTGATTACTACATGATGCTCCTAAGAGTTATCGCTTTTAACTCCAAATTTAATTATGAGTGCCGTCACGCCCCACTCTACACAATTGCCTTCGAATTTTCTACCTCCGCTGGTCTGTTACACTTTCTCATTTTCTTTTCCGCATCTTCACCGATGGGTTTTTAAAGGATTCCCTCTGATTTCCCTTTTATCGACTATGTTAGGTGGACATGAACTGACTCCACCGTCATCTAAGACTGTGTCCTGGGAACCCACAGTTCCCGAGTGACAATTTTACTATCTCTTACTTAAGTAATTCTCGTGGTGATTTTTGTCCCAATCACTCTTACCCGATTCCTCTAAGTCTTCTGTTAAGCTTCTCCTCTTGCAGTTCTTCTTACGGCCCTCGCTGGTCGTTCTAAAATGTTCGGGGTTCGAATCACATCGAATTTCATATAATGAGTCACCTCCATTTTGATTCGTAGTAGGAGAACGTAAGTCGCATACGTAAGGGAACACAACAATCCTATCAAAAGGCTCTACATCAAAGAATGATACGCTGAAACGTAATAAGCCGCACAGATCCTATAGACACTAGAACCTGATGCTCTGATACCACCTGTGACACCCCGCCCAATTAAATATAGTGTGATCAGTCCTCTACCAATTTAAAACAGGATATTCAGTTGGTTCATTCTTAACATCACTGTCGAAAAACTTTTTAACATATTAACCACTTAATATAAAATTAAGCTAAGTGTCAAAACATTTCTAATTTAGTAAAACCAAGTAAATCCATTTCTATTAAATTTCAAAATATAAACCATTCACCACACATCGAATATAAATAAATACTGAGCATGAATCAAGTACTGCAATAAATAAGGCTGAGTAAAACTCTCAGTTCAATACTCCAAACCATACAATAAACTGAATACAATATCTCTGATGGAAGAACTAGAAGTGGGCGACCTATGCCCTAAACAAGAAGTCTAGATGAAACTGAATGGAAAGGATAGATGCGTCTACTGCAAGGACCTACAGCTTCCACAACAGCTGCACCACGTCAAGTAATCCAAATCTCTAAATCTGATACTCCTGTGGCTGAGCACCTGATATAATACATATATATAGCAAAAGAGGGAAGAGATACAAGAAACGGGTCAGAGCCCGATGTGTAAAAATATTTTAGCAAGTATTTAAAACTGGTTCTTAAAATAAGTCTTATACGCATGTTAGTTATCGAACTCTCACATGAGTTTCTCACCTCCCGTCTATTGTGCACTCCTAACGTACATCTAATCTGCCCCTAGTTATACCTCCTAGTCTAACTAGTCAGAAACCATACTAATACTAATTATACTCACTAGTAGTATTCCCGTATCGCCTATACAATACACTATTAGGATAGTTTATCTCACATGCTGAATTACATTATTCACCGTTTGAATGGTTAATCTTTTATTCACTAAATTATTATGCTCCTCATTTTCATTTTATCTACTAGTCTCATAAAGTAGAAAATTACCCAAGTACACTCATACATATATATAGTCTCCTCATCCCTATATATATACACTAATCCCTCACCCTTACGTTAAGACCGCTTGGTGCAATGTAATAATTATTATTATTACCAAGTCTACTAATTTGACACAGTAGCAATACTCACAAGTCCATATATATATATATATATATATATAGTTCCATCATCCCTATACATATATATATATACTAATCCTGCACCCCCGGCTAAGACCCATTAGTGCACATATTCTGGAAATCATGCATCCCCGGGTTAACACCCATTAATGCACCTATCAATAATAATTCAGCAGCCCCGGGCTACCACCCATTAGTGCACCTAACAATAGAATATTGCATCCCTGGGTTAGCACCCATTAATGCACCAATCAATATTAATCCAGTACCCCCGGGTTATCACCCATTAGTGCGCCTAATAATAGTCAACCTTGTACCCCCGGGTTATCACCCATTAGTACACTTATCAATAGAGTTTCTGCACCCCCGAGTTATCACTCATTAGGGCTCTTAACTGTAAGGTTCTTGCACCACCGGGTTATCACCCATTAGTGCTCTTACAATAATATCACATAATAGGCATACACACATCCTAATATAATTTATAGGTATTTCTCCAACCTACATATATACTCTTCATACGCATTTTACCCTCATTACTACGTATAGTACAAATAATTAGATTACTATCTTTCTCGTAATCTCCAAGGTACATTCCCTTTATACCGAAATAATTAAAGTATTAATTCCCACATACTTTTCCCAAAATTCCTTTTTATTTGAATATACTATTTGGTAGTTTCTCTCACTCCAATAAACCGGCAAACTCAAAACTAAACTTTGAGAAAATTCCCAAAAATTCCCTCTGTCGCTCGAACCAGAAGGGTTGTCGTTCGAATGACTTCCACGAATGCCATCTCGCTCGAACGACTTCGCGCGAGATCTCCATCTCGTTTGAACCACTTCGCACGAGATCGCGCGAGATTGCACTGTTCCTCTTCTTCACGAAACTTCAACGTTTTTCCTCCATTTTTTACCCTAAAAACCTCTAAGATTCCATTCCCAACAACTCATCATCAATACCCATCAACCCCTAACAGGTTATAAATCATTCCTAACCTCCTAGGATCATTAATTCATCATAAATCATCATAATTACATAAAACCCCCAAATTAATTCACATGAACCCTAGTTTCCAAAATTTCAATTAAAGAGCCTAATCAACCTAGATTCGTTCATCAATATATAGTCAAATTCCGTGATTAATCCTCTACATACATGAAGGAATTTCAACCACTAATGAAAACAATCCTTAATCATAATTTAAATCTCCAATTTTCACCCAATTAACATATAAATCCTGATTAAATCCACCTATGCTAACATGAGCATGATTATTGATAAAAGAATGCAAGTAATAAACACTTGCCTCGAATATGACGGTCTGATCCGTTGGTAATGTTGGTATATACGCATTCCTCTCTTCGCGATCTACGCGTTGGTGGTCACGGTTATGCGAGGTGGTGCTAATCGAGCCTTCTCTCTTGGAAATTGGTTCTCCCTGACACCCTCCATGGCCGTTCTTGATTTGTGTAACCTATTAACCCTAATGGACTTTCCTAGGCTGATATAATTAATCCCAATTTTCATCCATTAGTTTAGCCCAAAAATATAATTTACCTTAATGCCCTCTCGGGGTACCGATTAGGCTAAAATCACCCCGGGACCCAAACTAAACACCCGGGTATACTATTTTGACTATCTCGACCCTCTCGGACTCAACGGCGTACTCGAAATGACCATACAAGTTACCAAAAAATAAATTCTCTTTTTATTCCATTCAACTAGTCCCGACACGACTCACACGCGTGTCAGACTTAAATTACCAAACTGTCGTATTTCTCACTTCCGACAAATTATCAAATATCATAATTCCATATTACATATCACACAGTAATATTCAATAATTCTCAACAAGAAGTATTAACCCTTGGCACGCTAGTTAATAATTATTTTAATCCGAATTAAAAACAAATTATTTCTCACATTTTAATTTAATTAATCCAACAACAATAATTAATTGCATATTTATTCCCATTATAATAATTAATCACATAATTATTTAAATCGTCAGAAATACGAGGTATTACATACTCCCCCCCTAGAACGGAATTTCGCCCCAAAATTCAGAAAAAGTATACCAGGTACAGACAACGCTGTAAAAATATTGCGCATTGCATCCCGGTGCTCACAAATAAGCTACTCCGTACCACCCATATAGTACGCTATCGAATACCCTTAATAATGAACACTACGCATGTGTTTGCTTTAAACTCCAGGTTACCCTGTCATGTAGGCTCTTGCCCAAGCCTTTCTGCTTAAGTTTCACTACTTCAACTTTATTTTAGATATTCTCTATCTAGCCTTCTACTATTTGCACCTTAGTAGATTTATCCTCCTTTCATATACATACGACTTCGTCTAGTGTCGTGCTTACAAGTAAATTGGTCGTGCAATCTATATTTCGCACACAATATATATGATAATATCGATTCTTCTCTGACATTTGTAATCATAACTGGTCCTTCACCTTTAACTATCAAGTAGGACAACAACAAAGTTTACCATGCCATACTTCCACTGGTACTCTGCCCGAACGTGAACTTACAAGAGTTATTTGGACACAAACTCCACTAGTGGGAGGTACTGCTCCCGCCCTCCTCTAAGATCTCAGGGTTCACATAAAATTTTCTCTCCAGCATCCGGTTAGACCGCTTGTCCTTACCAATCCCTCTGTGGGTATTAAGCCGTACTCAATCGCATCTTAGTATCTATAATCTCACCATCTCAGCTACATGAGAAGATCCTTGGGGATACTCTTCCATTCTCTAGGGGAAGGAGACCCTACCGGTTTCGAATTGTCCACCATTTTTCAATCCGTCAGGTGACCCACTGCAAGACTAACTTTGAAGGTTACTCTACATCGTAACCCATCACTACTGTTGTTTGTACTGTAATACATTTTATACTCTCTTGAATAAATTTAAATTTCATTTTGAAACGTAAGTCTCTGACAAAACTTCGTGAATAAGCTTCGGCTTACCCGACTACATGTTATCGAATTCACATGCTAATCATAAACACACTACCTGATTCAATCACCCAGGGCGCCTACACACCCTATGCCTCGCGCATCATTATACAACAACTTAAAATTTTTCTTACCTCAATTCTTGCACATTCGTTATGCTGATGTGGAAAGGGTGCACTCAACCACCCCAATAATCATGACTTAAACCATACTTCAATGGCATCATTCATCTAATCCGAAAAATACTAAGGCCAGGCTACTCTATTGGCCTTAAGTTATAAAAGATTTATTAACTCTCAAATATATTCTCCTATAGGTTCAATAACCAACATACAAAACTTATGTACTACCGACCAAACTTCTCTCCGACTCCCGACGTTCGCTAGTTTCATCCGTGGGATGTCTCGCAAAGCAAAATCCAAACAAGGAACCCCCCCGATACACTACTATCTAACCTAGTCGATTGTTGAGGTCTGTAAGCCCTTCAGTACTTACTATGTACTTTCCCACAATCTACGTATTGTGACATAAAAGTTTACTCGTCCACTCTCATGTCTCTAAAAGATAACATGAAGCATGGGGCCCTAACTATCCCAAGTACTTGGCGCTATAAATATATAACGAGCTATATTTCGCCGCTCGATAAGAACACAATGTATTATAAGTCTTAATAGACAAATAAAACCCTATGCTCGGAAATCACATATAATTAGACACTATACTCGCTGAGGTCTATAACACCATAAAAGTTTCATATATATACTCATATCTGGGCCCAATCCTATTTCAGGTGGCTCTGCACAAAACTAAGATCACTCCTCCAGGAGTATCCGGCACAATAGTCATATCACTACATTTTTACTATCGTTTAACCATACAGTAATTAATCACTACACATTACCATAATAAACTCTACTAAAGTTGACTCACTGCAGTAGTAAATTATAATAAAAAAACACATTCTTAGGGCCTGCCCGGTTCACTCACGAGCAATCATCAAAATGCCCTGCTAACAACGAGAAATACGTTTGTAACAAGACTGTTAAAACTAATGTTCCCACTAAACTCGACCCACGCGCTAAGTTTAGGGTTTCCAATTTTCATAAAAGTTGTGGCACACCCATGTCACTAGAATTTATCCTTTTCTCACAAGGAAGAAGCAAAACCTCACCAGTCTCGCCAAATCACTGGGTCTCAGCACGTGACTGCCATCACAACCCATAAACATCTGCAGTCGTCATACATCCTATTGTTGTCCTCTTTTATCATGGACAATTCATTCCATCATGTGGATTTCACGCCCATTATTAAAACGTTGGCCCAAACTCTCCAGGCCTCAATTATAGCTTTATTAAACTCCCCTTTACATCCCGGGCCCCGTAGACCCTGTCATACTGTATGCTGCTATTAACGAGGATTCTACTGGTCCAGACTGAACCCATCATTCTCGGGTTATAAATTTCCTGGGCCTAATTCTCTTGACCCCAAATTCTTTCGCTGGAAGTCTCGCTCCTCCAATCGTCATGCTTAACTGGCATGATTTACCATTTCTAATCTCTTTGGTCTCACTTCCCAATTGTGGACACCTTTAATACTTGTACTTATACTTCCTTCACATAAGGAGAACTTCAGGAACCATTTCCCCATCACTGGTCCCACTGACCATTTTGGGAATGTCCCTCTCTCGGATCGACAATCTCAACTCATAATTATTCTTCCATTGTCCCTTTGGCTACGCTGGCTATTCGGAACTATGGTTTGCCTCTACAGCCTGATTGACTTCATCATACTCTTGAAGTTAATCACTTAAAATCACCTAACCGAGTTCCCTATTGGGTATACTCTCACGTGGGGTTTCATTACCACCGTTTAATTCAGTTTCGGCTCTTCAGCAGGTTCGTTAACCCTCTTTACTCCCTTCTCTTGGAAGGACTGCAATCACTAGCAATCGTATAACTTTGATGACATCAACATTAGTCATCTTATCTAGATTTCTCATCCATACTGGTATTTTACTCACGGGTCCTTTATCAACTATAAACCCTTTGGATAATTTATACCCTTCTGTCAGGTACGAAGTTCATTATGCAATTCAACCCCTCTCTCACGATCGTTTTCTATCTTACCCATTTTGCTAAACATTAAAATTTCACTCACATTTTGTTACCACGCCGAATGGAAGACTTCACAGTCAAATCGTACTCAAATTTCTCTCTAAATTTCAAACACACTTCTTCATATATGGTGATTGCCTCTGATCACTACAGGATGCTCCTAAGAGCTATAGCTTTCAACTCCAAATTTAATTATGAGTGTCGTCACGCCCCACTCTACACAATTGCCTTCGAATTTTCTACCTCCGCTGGTCTGTTACACTTTCTCATTTTCTTTTCCGCATCTTCACCGATGGGTTTTTAAAGGATTCCCTCTGATTTCCCCTTTATCTACTATGCTAGGTGGACTTGAAATCACTCCACCGTCATCTACGACTATGTCCTGGGAACCCACAGTTCCCGAGTGACAATTTTACTATCTCTTACTTAAGTAATTCTCTTGGTGATTTTTGTCCCAATCACTCTTACCCGATTGCTCTATGTTTTCTGTTGAGCTTCTCCTCCCGCAGTTCTTCTTACGGCCCTCGCTGGTCGTTCTAAAATGTTCGGGGTTCGAATCACATCGAATTTCGTATAATGAGTCACCTCCATTATGATTCGTAGTAGGAGAACGTAAGTCGCATACGTAAGGGAACACAACAATCCTATCATAAGGCTCTACATCAAAGAACGATACGCTGAAACGTAATAAGCCGAAAAGATCCTATGGACACTAGAACCTGATGCTCTGATACCACCTGTGACACCCCGCCCAATTAAATATAGGGTGATCAGTCCTCTACCAATTTAAAATAGGATATTCAGTTGGTTCATTCTCAGCATCACTGTCGAAAAACTTTTTAACATATTAATCACCTAATATAAAATTAAGCTAAGTGTCAAAACATTTCCAATTTAGTAAAACCAAGTAAATCCATTTCTATTAAATTTCAAAATATAAACCATTCACCACACATCGAATATAAATAACTACTGAACATGAATCAAGTACTGCAATAAATAAGACTGAGTAAAACTCTCAGTTCAATACTCCAAACCATACAATAAATTGAATACAATATCTCTGATGGAAGAACTAGAAGTGGGCGACCTATGCCCTAAATAAGAAGTCTAGATGAAACTGAATGGAAAGGATAGATGCGTCTACTGCAAGGACCTACAGCTTCCACAACAGCTGCACCACGTCAGGCAATCCAAATCTCTAAATCTGATACTCCTGTGGCTGAGCACCTGATATAATACATATATATAGGAAAAGAGAGAAGAGATACAAGAAATAGGTCAGAGCCCGATGTGTAAAAATATTTTAGCAAGTATTTAAAACTGGTTCTTAAAACAAGTCTTATACGCATGTTAGTTATCGAACTCTAACATAAGTTTCTCACCTCTCGTCTATTATGCACGCCTAACGTACATCTAATCTTCCCCTAGTTGTACCTCCCAGTCTAACTAGTCAGAAACCATACAAATACTAATTATGCTCACTAGTAGTATTCCAGTATCGCCTATATAATACACTATTAGGATAGTTTATCTCACATGCTGAATTACATTATTCTCCGTTTGAATGGTTAATCTTTTATTCACTAAGATTATTATGCTCCTCATTTTCATTTTATCTACTAGTCTCATAAAGTAGAAAATTAACCAAGTACACTCATACATATATATAGTCTCATCATCCCTATATATATACACTAATCCTGCACCCTTAGATTAAGACTGCTTGGTGCAATGTAATAATTATTATTATTATCAAGTCTACTAATTTCACATAGTAGCAATATTCACAAATCCATATATATATATATATATATATATATATATATATATATATAGTACCATCATCCCTATACATATATATATACTAATCCTGCACCCCCGGCTAAGACCCATTAGTGCACATATTCTGGAAATCATGCATCCCCGGGTTAGCACCCATTAATGCACCTATCAATAATAATTCAGCAGCCCCGGGTTATCACCCATTAGTGCACCTAACAATAGAATATGTCATCCCCATATTAGCAACCATTAATGCACCAATCAATATTAATCCAGCACCCCCGGGTTATCACCCATTAGTGCGCCTAATAATAGTCATCCTTGTACCCCTGGGTTATCACCCATTAGTACACTTATCCATAGAGTTTCTGCACCCCCGAGTTATCACTCATTAGTGCAGTTAACTATAAGGTTCTTGCACCACCGGGTTATCACCCGTTAGTGCTCTTACAATAATATCACATAATAGGCATACACACATCCTATTATAATTTATAGGTATTTCTCCAACCTACATATATACTCTTCATACGTATTTTACTCTCATTACTACTTATAGTATAAATAATTAGATTACTATCTCTCTCGTAATCTCCAAGGTACATTCCCTCTATACAGAAATAATTAAAGTATTAATTCCCACATACTTTTACCCAAAATTCCTTTTTATTTGAATTTACTATTTGGTAGTTTCTCTCACTCTAATAAACTGGCAAACTCAAAACTAAACTTTGAGAAAATTCCCAAAAATTCCCTCTGTCGCTCGAACCAGAAGGGTTGTCGTTTGAACGACTTCGCGCGATATCTCCATCTCATTTGAACCACTCTGCGCGAGATCGTGCAAGATTTCACTGTTCGTCTTCTTCACCAAACTTCAACGTTTTTCCTCCATTTTTGAACCTAAAAACCTCTAAGATTCAATTCCCAACAACTCATCATCAATACCCATCAACCCCTAACAAGTCATAAATCATTCCTAACCTCCTAGGATCATTAATTCATCATATATCATCATAATTACATAAAACCCCCAAATTAATTCACATGAACACTAGTTTCCAAAATTCCAATTAAAGAACCTAATCAACTCAGATTCGTTCGTCAATATATAATCAAATTTCGTGATTAATCCTCTACATACATGAAGGAATTCCAACCACTAATTAAACGAATCCTTAATCATAATTTAAATCTCCAATTTTCACCCAATTAACATATAAATCATGATTAAATCCACCTATACTAACATGAGCATGATTATTGCTAAAAGAATGCAAGTAATAAACACTTGCCTCGAATATGACGGCATTATCCGTGTGTGATGTTGGTATATACGCGTTCCTCTCTTCGCAATCTACGCGTTGGTGGTCACGGTTATACGAGGTGGTGCTAATCGAGCCTTGTCTCTTGGAAATTGGTTCTCCCTCACACCCTCCATGGCCGTTCTTGATTTGTGTAACCTATTAACCCTAATGGACTTTCCTAGGCTGATATAATTAATCCCAATTTTCATCCATTAGTTTAGCCCAAAAATATAATTTACCTTAATGCCCTCTCGGGGTACCGATTAGGCTAAAATCACCCCGGGACCCAAACTAAACACCCGGGTATACTATTTTGACTATCTCGACCCTCCCGAACTCAACGACGTACTCAAAATGACCATACGAGTTACCAAAACATAAATTCTCTTTTTTTTTCCATTCAATTAGTCCCGACACGACTCACACACGTGTCAGAATTAAATTACCAAACTGCCGTATTTCTCACTTTCGAAAATTTATCAAATATCATAATTCCATATTACATATCACACAGTAATATTCAATAATTCTCAACAATAAGTATTAACCCTTGGCACGCTAGTTAATAATTATTTTAATCCGGATTAATAACAAATTAATTTCTCACATTTTAATTTAATTAATGCAACAACAATAATTAATTGCATATTTATTCCCATTATAATAATTAATCACATAATTATTTAAATCGTCAGAAATACGGGGTATTACAGTTGAATGCATAAATTAAAGGGCTTGTTTGTATATAAAAGAGATGAATTAAAAATATGTTTGCTGCCAAAAAGTTGTACCAAAAAGGATTCACCCACGACCTTACTTTATAAGCAAATAATAAGAGTTGGAAACCAAAACAAACTCCTCACCACGTTTTCTGAAGGCATCGATCGATCGATGCCCAGGCGTCGATCGATCGATCGCCCAAGAAATCTGGCAGTTCCCTTAAAAATGCTTATAAGGCAAAAATATTTAAAAATCATTATAAAATCTGTTTTCGAAATCGTTTGAAATTCTCGCCTTTAAAAATAATAACCAACATATTTGAGCAAGAAAAATAATTTTATCTCAAAATTTATTTTTTCCTCTTTATTTCAAAAATATCCCAAAAATTACGCGGGTTGCTACAAGTAGAAAAAAAAATTAAAAATTAAGAAAATACCCAAATAATATTTAAAAAAAATTAAAAAAACGTTGAAAAATTTCTAAATTTTTAAAAACATTTGGAAAATACGTATATATATTTAAAAATACAGAAAAATAGCAAAAAATATTAAAAACCTACAAAATTCCAAAAAATAGTTACGAAAAAATTATTACCCACAAAAAAAATTATTTCTAGCAATAAAAAAAATGATTTTCATCAATACAAATTATTTCCAGCATATAAAATATGCTTTCTTGCATGCAAAAATTCTAAAAAAAATATTTCAGAAAAATATATTTAAAATAATAAAAATTATTTTCAGGAATAAAAAAATCATTTCCGACAAACTAAAATGGTTTCCATAAATACAAAAATGGTTTTCACATGATAAAAATTTATTTTTAACAAATAAAAATAGTTTTTAGCAATAATTTTTTTCCCAACAATAAATAATTATTTTAAGCAAATACAAAATGATTTCCAACAATTAGAAAATAATTTTCAGTAATAAAAAAATGATTTTCAATAATTTAAAAACTTTTTTTAACAAACAAAATATGGTTTCAATAAAAAAAATGGTTTTTCCAAGATAAAAATGATTTTCTGCAAATAAAAAAATGATTTCCAACAAAAAAAAAATATTTTCAGCAAAAAAATGGTTTCTCGTGGTAAAAAAAAATAAATCCAACAAAAAAAAAATGTTTTTGCCAATATAAAAAAAATTAAAGCAAATAAAAAAATCCAGGAACCCTAACAGCAACCCCCCCCCCCCCCCCCCCCGCCCCCGCTGCGATTCTTTTTTTTTTTGTATGTATGTGTTCGTGCATATGTGTGTGGATGTGCATGAGAAAGAGAGAGAGAGAGAGATGTGGAGAAGAAAGAGAAAAGAGAGATAAGAGGGTGAGAAAGTATTAGTTTTTTTTTCAAAAAAAGATCAAAATATTCAAAAAGCGCTTTGGTAAAAGTCAAAAGTGATGTCACGTGTCATTTTTTGTCAAAAATTTAATGGTGTTATCGTTTGGAGGTTACTGGTGGTTGTTTTCAAAATAGGGGGATTGAAAAAACTGGAAGAAATGATGGCAAGGTGTTGGAGGATCAAAGTTTAAAGAATTAATCCTTTTTTATATTGGTAGTTTACAAGTGTATTACTACTCAATTCTAAGATGCTTCTAATTGAATTGTATTTTTTTCACTATGTCAAAATTGTACGATCCGACAATAAACTTCTCTATGAATCTAAGAAGTAAATTTCCATCGGGCATAGTATATGTTCAAATTTCACTTTTTATATGAGAATAACATTTTATATTTCAATTTTCAAATTGAGGCAAGTGGTCGAGTGGATTTTAAAAGTATAGCATAAATTAATATGAAAATATTTTAAACGTTAGTCTGTGGCTTGAATTCGAAAGATGACGTGATGATAATGATAAAATGAAATTGGTCGAGGAAAATAAAAGCAAAAAAAAGCTATGAATAAGTAAAAAGTTGATAAGTCTTGAGAAAAAGATAAACACACACATAGAGCAACCCTTAGGCACAGGGTAAAAATACACATTACTAGTCTAAACATACCTTACAAAAACTACCGAAATTGCTACGGGCAAAACAAATATATATCAAATATACCCTATAAGACGCAAAAAGACGCCATGGTGAAAAACCCGTTGCCAACCGTGGAACAATATGTTCCGCTTTAGACGCCAGCTCACCCCCCTTATGCGAAAGATGATGTTCCATTTAAGGGTTCCATCATTCATACTTCCACCCTACACATTTTATGATAGTTAAGTAAGGGCCCAAATTATTTATATCAACCACTTTCACCAACCACCCAACCACCCAAATAAATGTAATAACTCTTTAAATATCTAGGCTACCGAAACCAAATTCTACACAAAGAATTCAACTCCCAGCTACAAAAAGAAAACCAAACTATGCATAATAAAGAATTCATCTCCCAGCTAAAAAAAGAGGTAATTTTTTGGTTGTTTTAATTTCCATGCTATATTTATTTATAATTTAGTTGTTGTAATATTTATGTTGTATAGTTGTATATATTATTTAGTAAATAGTAGTGTAGAAAAAAACCAAAAAATATTATTATTTAATGTTACATTATTTAGTAAATAGTTGTGTAGAAAAAAACAAAAAAATATTATTAGTTATTGTTACATTATTTAGTAAATAGTTCTGTAGAAAAAAACCAAAAAATATTATTTGTTAATGTTAAGTAGAAAAAAACCAAAAAATATTATTAGTTAAGGTGATATATTAATATATGCTCTACACAACGATTTACTAAATATTCATATGTAATTATATAATTTAATTTAATTTTTTATGTTATGTTAGTTGTAAAATTTATTTTTGAATCAATTTTATTTTTATTGAAACCTATTTCGAAAAATCCCTATATATTATGTCATGTGTAATTTTTTACGAAATATATGATATACTAAAATAGTTAAACTCAATTTGCTATTGATTTTGATAGCAAATTTTTATGCCGTCAAGATTGTTTTACCAAATAAAATATTACATAATATTTATTTATTCAATACCCAATATGCTCGAAAATTGATAACTTTTTTGTTGACATTGCAGTGTTGATAATGGAACAACTTGGAAAAAAAATTAGACAGGATGTTGGGGCTAGAAAGCCTAGAAAAATTTGAGAAGAAAGGCTAGAGCCCGAAATTCCGACTGCCGAGCGACCTATAGTTTTTAATAACTATAGGCGTATTATGGACGACGAAGATAACATTAAAGCTTCTCCGGACACGACCACAAACGACAACACAATAAAGATGCGTGGTAATTGGCATAGTCTTAGAGCCACATACAAACATTTTAAGATAACTCTCGAGGTTATGCATTTTATACACCATAGCGGCTGGGGATAATTATTGGACGCTCAAATTCCCAAGACAGGTTGGGGGTTGGTACAAGCGCTCGGTGAGCATTGGTGGTACACAACCAACACATTCCAACTACCTACCGGGGAGCTAACCATTACTCCTTATGATTTTACGATTTTGATTAGTTAGTTTTTTTATATAAAAAATTACCTGAGTAATAACATTGATTAGTACAATAATTAAATTTACAATTGATTGTTATCCTTCCCATCTTACAGGTATTCCCATCGGAAGCGGTCCTATGGTACTGATGGATGATAGAAAATACTTTATCATACTTGATGGGAGAACTCAAATCCGGGGTGACATTATTACAAAATATTTTCCTGGCATTGAACCAAATTGCAGTGATTCTTGTGGGGTGAAAGTGTCAAGCTTAAATAAGTGGTTTGAGGCCATAAAGTTAAATAATTTGATTGTTGGCCCTGAAGACACTGCTAGAGCATTTTTATTTTTTTGTGTGGGACATATTTTCTTCCCGACCGCAAGAGACAACGTTCCTATTGGATGGTTGGTTGCTTTGGAGGAGTTGGAGTTTGTGGGATCATACGATTGGGGTTCGACAATTCTAGCTCGCATATACTACTCTCTACATCTCTTGTTAAGATGTCGCGTAGACTCTATGAATTATTTTTGGCAACTCATTTTGGTAAGTGTTAAAAAGTGAAATTATCTGTATTTAATATATAATTAATTAAATTATTATGGTTTTATAATACTCATTGTTTTGCAGTTTTTCGGGTTTGAATACATACAACGTGCGTGTCCCTTATTGAGGGAAGATACTGGTGACTGCTGGTCTAGGATTAATCGATGGAAAAAAGAAAATCGGTTAAATCGTAAGGAGACAAAGGGCTCAATCCAGTATAATTTTTCCCACCGCCCAGAGTCAGATTGAAATGCGATCGCCAGGTTCAATCAATTGGCTACCTTACTCAGGGTCTACTGTGGAGATGAACGCCTACATTCAACATGCGAAGTACATATCATTGAAACAATGTGTTCTTATGGATCCTCAATATGGGGGGATATATTACTTGGGTGATCGATGCCGCTGACAGATCATGGGTGAAATTTGCATACCAAATGACCCTCCCCCGCAAATGATAAGGATACCCTTTCACCCTGAAAGGCATGGGATTCTTATTTACGAGACGGACCCTAGCGTATCTATTATTTCTCAACCCATATATGACCGTTACTGGAAGCAAGTGTACCTAGGCCTTGCAATGCCACCCCTCTATCGAGCAGTCAACACTGATGTCATAAGTCCCAGCTCATTACCATACCACATCCAAATACCCATTGTCCCTTCACAGGCACCTGGCGCTTATGAGACTCCCACATGTCGGGTACATCCCACTCAATCCTAGATGACTTGGGATCTACCATTTTGCAATCCTGCTGGTGTACCCATATTGATTCCAGTTCCACGGCTGGATAGGATTACGGTCGACGAAGAAGTAATGCCCACATACAATGACCTCCTATTTAGTAGTCGGGAATTATCATATTATTGGCAATCCTCGAGAGCCACCGCTCTAGGTGCAGCCATGCCTCTAAATAACTATTGGAGTCATAAGTTGGATATAGATACAAGGAAGCTTCATGAGTTGGGTGTATCTCACGAGCGAACTGCTCCCCCACCTAATTTTTTTAGTGGTACCCCATGGGCCTTTTGCAACCCCACTAAAGATCCCCGACATCCGACCATAGTGTATCGACCACACATGGATGACATTGGTGTCCAAGAAGATACAAGCCAACCTAGTCCATTAACGCAAAATTATGACATGTATGATGCTATAAATTTGGAAGATGTAGATTGATATTTTGATAATTATCAATTATAAAATGTAATGTGTCGAATAGTATGAGTTTATTATTCATAGCGTAATTGTAACTATATATTTCCATTACATTATATCCGTTACATTTATTTTAACGATAAACAAGATAGTAATAAAGATGCAGTGATACAAATTAAGCATTTCTCCTCAATGCGTAAAGATGCAATGATCCAAATAAAAATGCACTGGCTTTATTTAGAGGAGATGGAAGAAAAACTAATAAAAGTCCTTCCAATAAGCATTTCTCCTCAATGCACACCATGTCGTTAGGCCTTTAAAATTCTCACCAAACGTGTGAATGTATGAATTCACTACCTCCTCATATGGATCGTCGTCCTCATCCAATGGTTGCATATCTTGTTCAACCCTATTGAAAATGTTATCAAATTCCTCGATGTCGTCTCTAATTTCCAACCATCGATCCATCAAGTTACATGGGCTCTGATAATCATGCCTAGGTAGCAACTCATGATATTTGTCGGCAATTATTTCCCAAGGGGTTCGTAGATCATTAATTTGGCTAATCTCACAACCAAAAAGACCACGTGGGAATGAATTTATCAAGGCTTCAGCTAAAAACACATCTTCATAAGCTGCCATTGTGCACATTAACACTCAATGTGGCCATTCACATTTATAGCTATATAATTAACCACAAAATCCACCCTAGATATTCCGCCCTTGATCTTCCTCCCAGTATGATCCGAGCTAGATCTTCCACCCTAGATTATCCACTCTATATATTTCACCCTCGATCTTCCGCCTAATGTGATCCGAGCTATATCTTCCGCTCTAGATATTTTTCCCTAGATCTTCCACCGTAGACCTTATAAAACCTAACATAGAGGATACTTTAACTTCATCAACATATTACAACCTATTAAAAATGGAAAAGCACCAAATGCTCTTTACTGATGAGATGGAAGATTACAAAGAAATACAAGCCACGCAAATCGCACAGTCAAATATAGCCAAAAAGAAAAAGAAAATAGCTATGGGCCATATGCAACAAATTCAAATTATGGACCTTCATAACATTGTATGCGATTCCCAGGAGGATCAAACTAGGAGGAAGATATGTCGGACCAGAGAGGTGGGCCATGTAAGACTAATCGCCGACTACTTTGGTGAAGCATCGGTATACAAAGACTACCATTTTCGACGAAGTTTTAGAATGAATCGAGCCTTATATGGACGTATTCATGAGGCAATACGTAGTTACGACTCCTGGTTCATACAAAAACCAGATGCACTTGGTCGTCTTGGTCTGTCCTCGCATCAAAAAATCGTTTTTGCTCTGCGAATGTTAACATATGGGTCTTCTGGGGATATAAATGGAGAACACCTGTGTATAGGGGAATCCACAACCCAGAAGACATTGGTTCGATTATCCCTTGCCATTGTCGCGGTATTTGCCTCGGAGTATAATAGAAAGCCTATGACTCTCGATGTGCAAAGGCTTACCGAACAAAATGCGGCGCGTGGATTCCCCGGAATGCTGGGGAGCATATACTGCATGCATTGGGAGTGGAAAAATTATCCAACCAAAGGGCATGGGCAATATACTGGATATAAAAAGTCACCGACAATTATATTAGAGGCGGTAGCATCGCATGACCTTTGGATATGGAGCTCATTTTTCGGGATGCCGGGTAGTTGTAGTGACATTAATGTATTGAACCAATCAAGTGTTTTCTCTGATCTTGTCCGCGATAAAACTCCACCAATCCAATTTCAAATAAATAACAATGTCCATGATATGGGGTATTTTTTAGCCGATGGCATTTATCCGCCTTACGCATCATTGGTGAAAACTTTTAAAAAGCCAACCAACCAAAAGGAAAAAAAAATCGCTCAAGTGCAAGAGGGGGCAAGAAAAGATGTGGAACGAGCGTTTGGTGTCTTGCAACTTAGGGTCACATTCGTTCATACGCCAGCAAAACTCTGGAGCAAGGATAAATTGTCATCTATTATGCATCCGTGCATCATAATGCATAACATGATTATTGAAGACGAGAGGCATGATTGTGATTGGAGAGAAGAATACGACTTCCCGCCTGACCCAATTCCTATGTTTTGAAATTCTCTCGAGCAACATTATGCGATCGCGACTAGGACAATGCACATGCATGATAAGAGGAAGCATTTACAGCTACGTGAGGATCTCGTTGAACATGTTTTGGAAAAGTTTGCCAATAACAGTGTGTGATTTTACCCAATTTATATTTCTTTTGTAATGTTGTTATCTTTATTATTAATGTTGTATCGTTAAGATTGTACCCAACTAATATTTATGTATGGAAATTTGAAGCAAATTCATTTCACAATTTTTATATTCATATTACAAAGTAAAACAAACGATAAAAATAAATAACAGGTTACATACTCAGAAGTATAGAAATTTTGTAAAATAATCACAAAATATATTTAAGTAAATATAAAATTTTTGAAATAATTTTTGGTTAAATAAATAATATATATTGCAGCTAAAAAAATAATATTTAATAATAATTAAAATGAATATACTAGGGCAAGATGCCTTTTTTTTTCCCATCCGCGGAACTACATTTTCCGTTTTAACAGGCATCTTGCCCTCCATCAGTCTCTACCGCTCTAAACGGTCTCTTTGCCTTCCACCGTATTGATAAAAGGCACTGGTATCTCTTTACCCTCTCCAGTTTATGCAGCAATACGGTATCCTTCTCTTCCTCCCAAATGTTGTGTGTATATGTCGCTGATTACATATATATATATATATATATATATATATATATATATATATATATATATATATATACATGTGCTGATTGAAGATTCTGTTCATTATTTTAATTGTATCCATAGATAGAAGTAATTTATTTATGCCTTCTGAATTTTTCTATGACTTATGTGGATCAAAATTGATACCCGTTAATTTAATTGCAACACCCATTTCAAGACCCATACTCGATCTCTGCTCCTCCGCCTCCTAAAATCTCGAGGGATTCAACGTCATCTACGTCCATAGCCATACTCGATCTCTACTCCTCCACCTCCGCAAAGTAGCCCACCGACATTAGCTTTATGCTCTGTTATTTTCATTTTAGCTTTCACCCAACCTTTTTCATGAGAATAAAATATTTTCGTTTGTTGTCATCTTAATTTTAGTTTATAACGACTTATAAAGACCACTTAATTTTTAATATTGCCTATGATGCCTTTTTAAACAACAACTGTAATTCCCCCGCGCATCGCGCGGGACTAAAAACTAGTGTGAATATATACGATACCCATAACATACATCAAAATCCCATTTTTGCTCTTTTAGCATACCCATAAGGGTTGCTATAAGAGAGCCAAACTCTCTCTCTGACTTAATCTTAGGAAAACATGACCTTTTCCTTTAAAGTATAGGACAACCACCACCCGACCCCCGTCTCTCTAAATACGTATTATAACAAAGCACAAGACTCGAGATAATCTATCTATTCCCCCATTGGAACTTGAAACATAAGATTTTGAGTTAACACAGAAGAGTTTGAGTTAACATAACCCAGTTCCATCCGCCGATTGAAAATCGAACCGAAGAAGAAGCCTGGTGGTGATTTTGATCTCCGAAAAGGTAATACTGGACCGCTTGATCTCCTGGATAATGATAATGAAGTTACCATGACTATATATATAAATGATTTAAAATTTAAGAAAATGTCGAACTACCCGTGGAGACCATCTGCGTATGCAAATTTTGGTAGACATCTCAATCGATCACTCACCACCTAATGCTTAGGCACTGTGTCAAAGATTATTCCAAACAACCACATGACTTCTCTATACAAGAAAACTACACTATACACTCTAATTTTCATTTGTTAGTCCTGCCAAATATCATGTTTTCTAGTGCTAATGAGATGCCGTAATGCATATGTTACCATGTCTACCAAGTATTAAAATGGGATTACAAGTGCTTAGTCTTACTTTTGTGAATATATGTGTGTTTAATTCCATGTCATTATTTTTTTTGTTGGTCCTATATTTTTACACTTGTCATTCTCTACAAAAAGAGACATGAGCGGTTAAAAAAGGTTACATGTGTTAATTAAGATGGTTATGGAACTTAAAACATTTTAAAAAACACATGGGATGAGAGACTAATAAAACTTTAAAAATGGGACTAAAACCAAAAAAACTATATTAAAATATTAGGATTTTTGTTAAATGTTTAAGTTTTGTATTTGAACAAGTCATGATGAAATATGATTGAGAGCAAAAATCAAGTTTTATTAATTTTATCATTATAAATCACATATATTTGAATAAATTTTAACTAGATTATCATTTTTACCGTGTCATTGGCATGGTAACACAAGAACCAAATAAAAGAGATACAACGAGGTGACATGTTAGTCTACAAAATATAGTCTGTTTCATTTCCTCGTGTTCATTTCACTTAATATGCGTTTCCCATCATATTAGTTAATTTACGTGTTCATGGTTATAGCTACAATCATTTCTTTAAATACTGATACTAATTATATATTAGATTATCCTTCAGAGTATGCATATGTCTAGACCTTTTTTTTACATTGAGCCTTGTGATTTATCCTTTGAATTTAATTCTACACATGTGAGGTTTTGAATCCCTCCCAAAATTCAAAATTTGAATTCCCCCCAAAATTGAATATGTTTTTTTTATATTTTTCATAAAACATACATACTCTAAAGGGTTAGCCTCTTTTTTCTCTTTTTCTTCACTAATGTGCTTCAATTCAGTGTGTAAACTACACACTGATGTGTGCTGGGATGTGGCGTAGACGCAAATGGGAGCCAAGGATGACTATAACAATGTAACATTGTTAATTGTATTTTTTATTAGGATACGAATATTCCTATAACGAATATTCTCAAAAATAGTTGCCAGTCAAATAGTAGTTTAGTATAATCTAGAGGGATATTTTAGTCCATATCCAACAAGAATGTCCTCACTCTTATGAAATTTTGGATGAGGTCACACACTCAAACTTATTACATCACCATGACCTCATAAGGAGTTTAAAACATTTCTTAGTTGGTTAGAACTAGAATAAAGGTTGTACCCGATGCATAAGGGTCCCGCCTCACTGCAGGATCTGGGAGAGGTAGATGTCGGCTGATCTTACCCCCATATTATTTTATAATATGAAGAGACCGCTCCCAAGTCTCGAACCCGAGATCAACTGTAGCTTGAACGAGAGCACTTGTCATCGGTTCAAGGTACGACCTCTAAAATACATATCTAAAATATTCCCTCTCCTTCACCTATAAATATTGTAACCCCGTTTGTAGCCACTCAAGCGCGCACGCAGTTCAAATGCGACCTTTCCTAACATTTTCAAATATTAAGCTCCATCATCGCAAACCAGCAAGTGCCCGCCAAGAACGTCTCATCGCACCAACCGCCAGCAATCCCTGTGTCAAGCCCTACTTTCAGACTCGCCATCGTTGCCAAGCACTCACGCGAGGTGCACAAAGCTAGTGTTAAAAGAAGAAACTGGCTAGAAGCGGTGATGAATAGGGTTCTCATTGAAGGCCAACCGACATCTGCTATGGGACTAAGGCTGTTTCAGAGAGGGGAGAAGAAGAGAGAGTCAATTATCTTCTCTCATCGATGAAGTCGTTGGAAGGAAAGGGCGTTTCTCATACGAAGTCGACATTGAGAAGTTCGGGTGAAGCAAGCATATAACATGCAGGCAACATGCCCGAAATACGCAAAAATATCCAAGGGAAGAAAAGGCTGGAAATATCTTGTATTGATGTCGATTTGGCATTGAATCGAATCCATAGGGGCTCTTTTCGACCCTCCAGCTGTTTTTGGAAATTCTAAACAAGGGCCGCAGCTGTTTGGGCACTGGTGTAAAAGGAAATGGGAACAGCCCAATAAATGTATTTTTACTTTTACATATTGATCATGAAAACATTCCAAAATACTGTTCTAAATATGGCAAACAAGGACATTCCAAATCTGAATATAAAATTGGAGAACCCCAAAATCAAGAGAGAAGACAAAACAATGGTACTGCTGAACAAATAGAGATAGAAAAACTGAAAGAGAATGAGAATGAAAACACCAAAGAATGGGTAAATAAGACATTTAAAACAAATTCTACAAGTCACGATAACTTTGATTAAACTGTTGATATGGAATATGAGGGGGATTTTGAAGAAAGGAACCGTGAGAAGAAAACAAACAAAAAAACATAAACATAACTTATATCTTGTAGTTGTGTTGGATCCTAATATCCAATCTAATAGATTGAAAGAGTTTATCATTAAAATTGGTTTCCAAGGAGGTTTAAGTAATGACTTAAACTCCATTTAGGTATTTTTTTTACCCAAAATATATCTTTAACAGTGGATTCTCAAATGGGCCAATGTATTGCATTAAAAGTTGGTCATTCGTTATTCAAAGAAAATATTAGATGCTCTTTTATTAATGCAAAATATGATAAGAGGGGAGAGGCACAATTTGTGGAATTACTTGTACGTGATAACTGATTACAGTCGTTCGATTGTAAGAGGAGACTTCATTGTAGTTTGCAATTCTTATGAAAAAGCTGATGGGAACCCAATTGGTTTGGGTGCAACTAGTGACTTTTTGGATTGTCAAGCCAACTATGGGCTCATTGACATATTTTTGACAGAGGTACAGTGATATTATCTTTTCTCAATGGTCAATTCATACCATTCACGCCTTTATCATTCGTACTATTTATCATTCTTACCATTATAGTGTCAATACTATTAGTTTTGAGGAAATGTGTGTTGGTATATATATATATATATATATATTCAAAAAGCAGATGAGGATTACAATATTCTGTTATCAGGATTTTCTCCATATGTAAATCAAATATATTGTTTGAAACAATATATTTTCTCAATATGTAAACCTACACTTAGCCCGTGTAATCGCACTGTCATAAAAAACAGAATATTTTCTTAATATGTAAACCTACATTTTTTAATGAATCTCTAGTATTCCATTATGCTCATCTGCTTCTCTCTATCTCCCTCTCCCTCCTGTACAAGAAGTTTTTATCCTATATCTTATTTATCTGCTTGAAATTATATATGCATTTTAGTGTGGGTGAAATTCTTTAACAATTTTCTATCGTTCTGTTATGTGGTGTTACACGACTAATGAGTTTCCTCTTTTGAATTCATCAGAAAATCATGCTTACGTGCGCAAGACGAGAAACGCATAAGCAAGCAAAAGTTGGGGTTTTGGAAGATAGGCTAAGCGGTTTATCAGATGAGCTTATTACTCACATGCTTTCATTTCTTTCTACAAAGGAAGCTGTAAGAACTAGTATTTTATCAACAAGGTGGAAGTCCGTTTGGGCTTTTTCACCAACTCTCGACTTGAGTGAAAAAGACTTTTTCATTGAGACAGGTTGCTGTATAAGGAACAAAATAAGTACGCGCGTTAGGTTCTTGGATTTTTTAGATAGAAAATTGAGCGCACCTTTCCTTGAAAAGGTTGTTATAAGATGTGATGTTATTCATCCTTCATATATGGAAACTCGGATATGTGCTGTTATAGAACGAAAGGTTCGCGAACTCGACATTGAATTTGGTTTCAATTTCCAACCAACACATGCGTTTCTAGAGAGTTTATTTTCTTGCAATACATTAGTGGTTCTGAGAGTAAGTGCGAGTTTGGTTCTTAATTTTTCGGTGGCTACCACGTGCTTTCCGAGTTTGAAGGTCCTGACATTAAAATAAATTTTGTATAAAGATGAAAATTCAGCACCAAATCTCTTCTCCAGTTGTCCCGTTCTTGAAGATTTGGTAATTGTCAGAAGGATATATGATAATATGAAAACTTTAAGTGTCATTTCTAAACCACTTAAAAGGTTATGGGTAAAATTCAAATCATCGTTAAATAATCGAAGTCATTATCCGCAGAAAATGGTGATTGATGCCCCTGCTCTTGATTATATAAATCTCGACGATAATGTGACAAAAGACTATGAGGTTAGAGACTTGTCTTCCCTACACCAAGCACATCTTCATGTGATAAATTATCGCTCACTTGTATTCAAGCTTCTTAGAGGGATTTCCAATGTTAAGTTTCTTTCGTTATCACGTTCTACCATGGTAAGCTATATTCTATCTATAAGCTACATTCTGTATATATATTATATATTGTAATCATTTATAAACTCTCTCAATCTCTCATGCAGTCTCTTGCGGCGGTTGATTCTTATAATTTGCCAATATTTCATAATTTGACTTGTTTGAAGTTGGCTTCCGATAAAGACTGGAAGTGGAAATTGGTGATGGAGTTTCTCAAGAGCTATCCTATATTGGAGGTTCTTAAATATGAGGTAATAACAACACTTGTAGCTATATATTTACTTGCAGAGTTTGATATTGATGACATATTGTAGAGGGGGCCTGAAGGTAATCCTGGGATTAGGGATAATCCACCAATTAGCAACAGTGTTCTGAGGATAAGATCAGCGTGGCAACTCAAGCGTGGCATCTTGATGAGGCAACTCAAGCGTGGCAGCTTGGCGTGGCAACTCGTACTTTAGCTTATTGTTACTTTGCCATATTATAGCTTTGTTTATATTGACTACGAGTTGTAATGACTGTAATGTTGTAACGATAATAATGAATGGGTGTGAGGTCGAACGGTACTCGCGAGAGACCAGACTTGGCAGGGCCTGGGAGAGCTTTCATGCTCTATCGAACAACCTCACCGTGGGAACTTTAGAGGGACTTGGTTTGGAGGATTGAGAAGTGGGGCACCGTTGGGGCTTGTCCTGACCATCTTAGATACACCTGGTAAAACACCGAAGGACCCTGACCGTGGAACCTCAAGCGGAGCAGCTTGGAGTTCCATCGGGCATTGGGTTATGGACCAAACAACCCTCTACTTAAATGTCACATCTACTGTGGGTGATGTCACTAGCCTTCTAAACAATGTCAGACATGCACTTGAGTAAACCACCGTGGTATTTGGGGCTGTCAGATAGTTGGTGAGCCACCTCTGCGACTACAACCCCCTGACACACAGTGGTTAGGCAAAAGGCATGTCTTGGCATTTAATGTTTATGACGTAGGAGACAACTAGTGCATCAGTCATTTAATGTTGTGACATAAAGTATGAGGGATGTCTTTCATAGTCTTTAATGACTGAGTTGCCTCGGGGGTGGTGTGGGGGGCTATTTAAGGACCCCAACCACCTCTGAGGAAAGCATGATCTTTTGAGAGTTCAAAAGTTATTACTAGAGAAATTTATTTACTAGAGAGATTTATTAAAGAACCAGAGAGTTCTGCCACCCACCATTTTGTCATTTATTACGAAGCTTTTAATACATAACAGAGATCCTTGAGAGTTTTAGTATGTTTTGCCTGCCTACCAAGGTGTATCTAGGGTGCTTACTTCTCTCTCCCTCTAGCTAAGTTATTTCTGAAGTTCTTTATTATATTGTGAGTTATACACGAGAGATTTGTGAGTATAAGATGGGTTCCATACATTCCAAACTGCTCTTTGTATCTTGTGGCTAAATCACTAGTGCTTTTCTAACTAACCTTGTCATCACCATACTTAAAAGGGGTTACGCCTCCATCTTATCTAAACCACCCTCTTACATTTGGCGACTCCGCTGGGGAGGCATTCTTCTAAGGAAGGGGTATGGCGCAAGATAATGTTAATCGAAGGCTCAACTTTGATGATATCCAACACAGTGAAGAGCAAGCAGCGGTAGAATTGGAGGCTTTAAGGAGCGGAGCTCCTCGAATAGAAGTGCCCCCAGTTCAGACAACAACGGGCGCTCAAGGAGTGACGCAGGCTTCCACGAGCGCTGGGCTGGGACCTGCCCAGATGACCCTCCTCATGAGCAAGTTCTATGAGTTTTTGCAAACTCCTGCAGCTTCAACGGTGCTGGGAGGACTTGAGGCCAATTCCTTCGTAACACCAGGGGCAGCTCCAACGGTTCCACCGGGCGCGGGTACAACGGGAGCAGCCCCGGCAAGCATACCCTCCGTCGTGAATTCGGCAATGGGAATCTACGGAGTATCAACGGCGCCAGCCGTAATGATGGCTCCAACTGTTACGGTCATTCACCCAACACCCCCATTGGTTGTTGCCCCATCGCCCATGGAGGAAATGAGGAGAGAAATGCAAAAGGAGATGTTAATGTTTGTGCAGGCTTCCTCACAGTCTATAGGCGAGGTAGCTTCAGTCTATGATGACTTTAGGACACCTTATCCTCAGGAATACAACGATGAGCCTTACCCGAGGGATTATATTCCCCCCATCTTTGAAAAATACACAGGGAAGGGTGGGAATCCGAAAGAGCACATTAAACGTTTTATTGAGCACCTAGGGGCGCATTGCAACAACAAGAAACTCAGGTTGAGGGAGTTTTCCAAATCCCTAACCGATAAAGCATACACGTGGTATTCTCATTTGGCCCCTAAAAGTGTTTCCACGTGGGAAGAGATGCATGTGCTGTTTGTCCAAAAGTTCTTTCTAGCAGAGGATGAATTCACTCTGACCCAACTAGGGAGAGAGAAGCAACGACCAGGAGAAGACGTGGTGGCGTATGTTCGGAGGTTCAGGGAAAGGTCTCTGGACGTGAGAGAGGAGGCCAAGGAATCCAAACTATTACAAATCTGTGCCGAAGGACTACTCCCGGAGTACATCTGCCATCTTATCAATGAGACGCGTGAGGGAACTTTTTTGGCGTTCTTAAAATCTGCAAGGAACATCTCATTGGTCGTACGACCAAACCCGGTGGCAGCGCCTATGATATTCAGACAGCCGATACAACCTGGGGGAGGAAGGCCTCAACCCCCACGGGTGGGATACACCGAAGGAGCAGATGGGGGTAGGGCGGCGAAGAAGGACAACAAAAGGAAGTTCGAAAGGGATAGAGAAGACCCACCACCATTACCATGCATGATAGAAGAGGCGGTGAGTTGTTATAACGCCATGGTCCAAGGTGGAACGGTCTACCTACCAAAAGGTGTTCCTTCGGAGGAACCCGATGACGCAACGAAGGCGGATCCTAGGTATTGTCAGGTTCATCGAAAGATCTAGCACCCGACAGAGAGCTGCTTCACACTAAGAAGAATCATTGACAAGTACGTGAAGGCAGGGACGCTGCAGATCCCCCCACAAAACGTTAACAACAACCCGCTTCCAGCACATGGGGCCAACTTGGTGACGGCCTACGACGATGAGGCGAAAAGAGGAGAAGGAAGGTCAATAATGAGGCAAAGGGAATTCGAAGAAACTCTGGAACGTTGCACCACAGGAATGGCTAACGTAGTTTTAACCTATGATGAAGCAAGCGCTAAAGACGTGGAAGACGTATACAGTGTTGAGGGCGAGGAAATGGAGGCAGTCGTTGAGTACAGCGCAGTTTCAAAATCCCCAAAATTCGCTTGGTTCTTCGATCAAGTGGGGATACCAAAGGAGAGCAGACTGGAAATAACTCAGGCGATCCTAGACATCGCGAGGAAGGACGCGGTTCCCTCGTTGAAATGGAGGGGACCCATGGCGAGGCTGGTGAAAAAGTTCCTATCAGAGGTGACCTTCAACGATGCAGATAGAGCTGGAAGGTTCCCTCATAACAGGCCCTTGTATGTGACGGCCAGTATCAATGGGGTTAGTTTTGCAAGAACGCTTATGGATGGGGGCGCTTCCATCAGCATTATGTCGATCAACTCCTTCCACGCAGCTGATATCCCAGAAGAAAGGTTGGTCCCCATGCCTCTGGTAATTTCAGGGTATGACAACCAATCTTCCAAATCCATTGGGTATGTGAATGTGGGAATTGTAATGGGAAATCTGAGTTCCCACATCAAGTTCCATGTAATAGAAAGTGCAACTTCCTATCATTTACTAATAGGAAGAGTGTGGATGCACAATCAAGGTTTAGTTTCTTCAACATATCATCAATGTGCCAAGGCGAATGTCAAAGGAACAGAAGTGACCATTAGGGCTACAAAAAGGCCTTTTGCTATCGAGGAAGCTCACTTTGTAGATGCGACCTTTTATACGGAGTTGGAAAAGGACGCTCGAGTCCTAACGAGAAGAATGGAGGGGGCATGGGTTACCTCGATCAAAGATAGAATGGGGCCTCTGAACGAGCAAAGTAAAGAAGCCACGAGTAACGAAGGGGTAAGGACCGAAGAAACCCATCAGGTGATCCCTCGACCTCAAAGTACCACAAGGCAGCTCAAAAACAAAGTAAGGCTTGGAGTGGATCCTATGGAGCGTGAGGCCCAGCGGCAAAGCGTGCTGAGTCGCTTTTCAGGGGGAAGGATCGCTGAGGCTTCGAGAGAAAGGAAGAGGAAGGCCGTGGCAACAGCTACCAACAGGCAATGCAAGAAGGTGGTCACTGAGGAGGGGAAGGTGGTATACCATTTATAACGATGTGAGCGGGCGGCCGAAGAGACCGAGGATGGGGCTGACCCGTTATATGAGTGTTTCTTGGTGGATCAGCAGGGACAGTGTATGGTGATAGACAACTCCAACATACAGGAGTTCATGGAGGAGGTCGCCGAAGAACCAGACTACATGGCAAATCAACCAAGGCCCCAGGCACAAGAGTTGGAGCAGTTGAACTTAGCAGGAGAAGGGGAAGACCCAAGGCCCATCTTCATCGCGAAGGATCTCGCTAAGGAGAAGCGAGAAGCCCTGGTTGGGCTAATCCGGGAGTTCATAGATGTCTTTGCATGGAAGTATACCGAAATGGAAGGGCTGGACGAGGAAGTGAGTTGCCACAAACTAAACGTGATACCTTCAGCCATCCCGGTGAAACAGGCAACAAGGACTTATAAACCTGAGTTGGACTTGAAGATTAAGGAAGAGGTTCAACGTTTGTTGGCAGCAGGATTCATCAAACCAATACAGCATCCCCTGTGGCTATCTAGCATTGTGCCAGTAGGGAAGAAGGACAAGAGCCAAATAAGGATCTGTGTGGATTTTAGAGATCTGAATAGGGCTTGCCCCAAAGATGAGTTCCCTATACCCTCCATTGATAGCCTGATAGATGCCACGGCCGGGCATGAGATGTATAGCTTCATGGATGGGTACGTAGGGTACAACCAAATCAAGATGGACCCCGCGGACGCAGAGAAAACGGCATTCAGAACCCCGTTGGGCAATTTCATGTTCAAAGTAATGCCGTTTGGACTTAAGAATGCGGGAGCTACTTATCAAAGAACAATGATGGCCATTTTTCACGATTTCTTCCACAAATTTGTAGAATTCTATGTGGACGATTTGGTCATCAAATCGAAGAAGGAGGAGTCCCACCTAAACGACTTAAAGAAGGTGTTTACTCGATGTAGGAAGTATAAATTAAGGATGAACCCATTGAAGTGCGTCTTTGGAGTAACATGCGGGAAGTTTCTAGGCTTTGTGGTTGATCGACAAGGGGTGCAGATGGACCAGGATAAACAACGCGCGATCTTAGAAATGTCGTGCCCAAGAACGGCGAAGGAGCTAAAAAGCTTCCTCGGAAAAGTCTCCTACCTCAGAAGATTTGTACCAGGATTGGCCGAGGTAACACACCCGTTGATGCAGCTGCTGCGAAAAAACACAAAGTTCAGATGGGAAAATGACCACCAGGAGTCTCTCGATGAGTTGAAGAAGCTGCTCGTTTCACCACAAATCATGGTTCCTCCGCAGGCAGCAGTACCGTTGCAGCTCTACCTCACCTCAACTACAAGGTCCGTTGGAGCTTTACTGGCATAAGAGATTGACGGGCAAGAACGACCGATGTATTACCTCAGTAGGATCATACATGGGCCAGAGATTAGATATAGCAGCCTAGAAAGGCATTGTTTGGCCTTAGACTTTGTAGCACAAAAACTTAGACATTATATGCTGTCTTTTACAATTCATATTGTAACTAGATGTGATCCTATTAAGTATTTGTTGGATAGAACTATCTTGATTGGCAGGGCAGCTAGGTGGTTCCTTATTCTCTCCGAATATGATTTAAAGTGTGTGATTCCTCGTGCCATCAAGAGCCAGGCGTATGCCGATCTGTTGGCAATCTTTCCATCAGGAACGTTTGAACCACCTAAAGAAGACATTCCGGGAGACGACTTGCAAGCCAACTATCTGGATGCAACCGACGAGGAATGGACGATGTAGTTTGATGGGTCTTCGGCAGAGAAAAAAGGAGGGGCAGGGGTCATCCTTTCAAAAGGAACGGAGGAGATTTGCCTTTCCTACAAACTAGATTTCCCTTGCTCCAATAACGAAGCAGAATATGAAGCGTTGGTGCTAGGGTTGCTGGAGGCTCTTCGAAGGGTAATTCGTTCTCTCTGCATCAAGGGTGACTCGAACTTAGTAATTCAGCAAGTTAAGGGAGAATATGCGTTGAAGCACATGAGTTTGGCACCGCACAGAACGATCATTCAAAGGCTCCTCAGCCAATTCCACCGGACCAAAATCAGAAGACATCCCAGAATGATGAACCGTCATCCAGACGCTTATGCCACTATTGCTCAAAAGATGGTCATGAGGAGCGATACGACTATCGTTACGATCCAACGAAGGACAGCTCCTTCGGTGGTACAGTCAATACTACCGATGGAGGGAGACGCAGATTGGAGAGGAGAGATCAGGAAGCAACTGGAATCCGGGGAAGGAGTTATGGGACTAAGAGAGTTAGCCCAATACTTTACAAACCAGGGAAATCTCTACTACAGAAATGCAGGGGGATGGTTATCAAGATGCATTGGGCCAGAGGAAGCAGAGCGGAGGTTGAAGAGAACACATGAGGAGCATTACGAAACAACTGAGATACCTCTCTATAGAAGAATTAAAAGAGGGGGATATTTTTGGCCTAGAATGAAACAGGATGCGGCAGAACTACAACGGAATTGTGATAAGTGTCAGCTATTTTTCGAAACAGCTGAGTGCCATTTCATAGAAGCCCAAATAGACTGGAGGCAGCCCTATATCGACTTTATTCAAGATGGAACTGTCCCAATGGAGAAAGTGGATGCGATGGGACTGAAGCGAATGGCCCCAAGGTTCTATATCCAAGAGGGGTAGCTTTATCGAAGGGGGTACTTCAACAAGCCATTGCGTTGCATCACGAAAGAAGAGGCAACTGAGGTCCTCAAACAAGCCCATGACCCAGCTCACATAGGATGGGCCAAGTTATATGATCAGCTGATGACGTTGGGATATTATTGGCCAACGATGGAGAAAGACTCTGCCGAATTTGTTCGAAAATGCAAAGCTTGCCAACTTCATGGAAATATGATCCATGCCCCATCGGTGGACTTACATTCTCTGGCAACGCCTTATCCTTTCCACACTTGGGCGTTCGACCTCGTGGGGGCGATACACCCTTCGTCGAGGGGCAAGATATGGATACTGGTAGCAACGGAGTGCTTTACAAAATGTGCTGAAGCAATACCACTCAGAAGGGCAACGGCTGGGGTAGTGAGTAACTTCATCAGAGAGTATATCATTTGCCGTTTTGGGATCCCAAAGGTTATTCTCTCAGATAATGGGACTCCCTTTGTCAACTCAGAAGTAACGATGCTTACAGACAAGTATTCCATCGTTTATCACACTTCAACGGTGGCATACCCGAAGGGGAACGGTCAGGCCGAGGCAACTAACAAAACTCTGGTTAATATCCTGGCTAAAACAATGGAGGACTTTCCAGGATCGTGGGATGACAAGATACCAGCAGCGTTGTGGGCCTATCGAACGACGAAGAGGAAGCCCACAGGGTACACTCCGTTCTCCCTTGTCTACGGGGCTGAGGCAATCCTTCCAGTGGAGTAGGAGGTTCCCTCTGCTCGATACGCCTTGCGAAGTAGCATGCTCCCTCAGAACAGGCATGTGCAGCTGGAGGCATTGGATGAACACAGAGACAACGCAATGCAACATTTTCAAATGTATACATGGCAGCTCTCTAGGGCATATGACAACCTGGTAAGACCAAGGAGGTTCGTAGAGGGATATCTCGTTTTGAAAGAAGCGGTGAAACACATTAGGGGACTTCCTCTGCCAAAATTTGCAGCCAATTGGGAGGGACCTTTCGTCGTGAAGGAAGCTCGTGATTCAGGTTATTGCTTAATTTCTAAGTTGGAGGAAGGCAAGCCATTCAAAATTAATAATAAATGGTTGAAAGTCTATCATGTGTAAACAATTAAGTTTGTACCATCGATGTATCTAGTCTTTGATTATGAATATACAAGTTTTATTGATGACGTGAAGTATAGACACCGATATGAAAGCAGTCATAACTCAAAGATAAAACGGGAAAATATACATTCTTTCATTCAATAAAAAAGAGAGCATTACAAAAAATTGGGAACTATTGCCCAAGAATTACATAAATGGACGAAGAAGGAAAATATATACAAGAGTTTGCTACCCTAAGAGGAACCATAGGTCCGGGGAAGAGAAAAAATCACCAGGAAGGCCCGAAGAAGCTGACGCAAAGGAGCTTTGAGCGTTGACAGCAACCTCTAGCCTGATTTGCACCTGTGCGCGTTCAATAAGAAGCCTCTCCCGTTTCAGCTTGGCCAAACGCAGAGCCTCTTCGGCATTCTTTATTTCTTCATTCGCTGATTCCAAAAGAGGTGCCAGCTCAGCTAACTTAACTTCCTCAGCCCGTTGGTCCTCCTGGTGCTTCCTCAATAGTTTCCTCTGGCCGATCAGCTGCTGACTCTTCAAAGTTTTCAAATAAGCTATAAGCCAGTCGAAACAGAAACCGTCACGACCCAATTCCTTCAGAAAACCCAGAAACTGATTAATGAGGGCTCGGGTAACACTGGAAGTGGGAGTATTGGCAATCTCAGCAACAACGATCGCCATGCCTTGCAGTCGATGGCTCATCACGGGAATATTGGACCGTAGGCAGTCCACGGTGAAGGTCTTGGGGTGATGGTTCACCAACTGCTCAATCACCAAGCGATGGATCACAGGCATTTGGGGAGAATTGTGAAGCACCATTAGGCAAAAGGCAGGAGGAGTTAAGTCAGGGAGAGGCAATTCGCACCCAGATTCACTTTCTGCCTCAACACCAGTCGTGGAACCTTGGTCAGCATGGTCAGATTCTTCCGAAACAGCAGGTTCCTGACATGGGGTGCCCATAAGTGAAAGAGCTGGTGAGGAATCCTCCTGAGCAACCTGAGAAGAGATATAAGAAACAGTGAGATTATAGTGTTTTCATTGTTAAATCACCGTTATAAGGTGGAGATTATACAAAAATCTTAACAAGTGTTTTCGTTGTTAAGTCACCATTATAAGATGGAGATTATATAAAAATCTTAACAAGTGTTTTCATTGATTAAGTCACCGTTATAAGGTGGAGATTATATAAAAATCTTAACAAACGTTTTCGTTGTTAAGTCACCGTTATATGGTGGAGATTATATAAAAATCTTAACAAGCGTTTTCGTAGTTAAGTCACCGTTATAAGGTGGAGATTATATAAAAATCTTAACAAGTGTTTTCATTGTTAAGTCACCGTTATAAGGTGGAGATTATATAAAAATATTAACAAGTGTTTTCATTGTTAAGTCACCGTTATAAGGTGGAGATTATATAAAAATCTTGACAAGTGTTTTCATTGTTAAGTCACCGTTATAAGGTGGAGATTATATAAAAATCTTAGCAAGTGTTTTCATTGTTAAGTCACCGTTATAAGGTGGAGATTATATAAAAATCTTAACAAACGTTTTCGTTGTTAAGTCACTATTATAAGAAGGAGTTTATGCAGAGAATTAAGAAAGTACCTGAATCATAACAGGGGCAGGAGTGGGAGTCATCACGGAGGTTAAAGTGGCAGGAACCGTTGGGAGGGGACTTGTTACCTCATCAGCCTCAACGGGGTCTCTGGCCCCAGAAACCTCAACCATCGGCATAGTTCCCTCGCCCACATAAGGTACCAAAGCAAGAGCAAGGGGTTCATCAGGAATAGATTAGGGTGGTGAAAGATCAGGAGAAAGCTGCAATATAAAAGCCAATGTTAGTAAAGAAGAACAAATACAGAAAAAGAGCGAAATGTATCTAAGAATAACTTACCTCAGTCAGAACGTTGAAAAGGGGCACTGTGGTCAGAGGTCTCGCCAGCACCGTTGGATGAAGAATGTTTGCTAGCAGCGAGGATACTTCGACCTAGGGCAACCAACATCCTAAATTCAGCACACAGAACGGGGTGAAAGAGAAGGAATGCCAGATCAGACAAAATTGACCAGGTTATAACGGCCAAGTGATCGTTCCATGTCGAACAACGTTCTGTCAAGCCAGGTGTAGAGGGACCCTAGGGCAATTACAGCCAAAGGAAGTTTGATGCCCCGGGCCAAACGAAGGGATATGTTGATAAGGTCCCTTCGGGGCTGATCGTTTGGTTTTCCCGTCAAAAGAAAACGGGAAAGAATCACAAGGATGTAAGCGGGGAGCTCTAACGAAGTACCTTGGCCAGGGGCATCCGTTGAAGTTGAAGAACTACCTTCACTAGAACCCTTGAAGAAATAGTTAATCAGCGGAGTGAAGGTAGCTTTGTTTGAAGAACCGATGCAACTTCGGCATATTCGGTTCAACGCCAAACGGTCAGCAGTCTCTTGGGCGTCGAGAGGCTCATCGGTATAAGGCTCATGACCTGTTGCTTCGAGCCCCAGAAGCTCGCAGACATCTTCTAGGGTTATCGTGAACTCGCCCCACGCAGCAATGAATGTGTGAGTCGTCACGTTCCAACGAGAAACAAGAATGGGGAGAGAAGCATTATTTTTGGAGAGAGTAAACTCACCAAACCATTTGGCCCATTGAAGGCCAATCTTACTCAAAATATCACCATGGGAACTCACCATGTGAGAGTTCCAAGCAGCAAAATGGGCAGGAGAACCACCTGGTGCTTCGAAGTCAATTTGGGACCATTGGAAGTCCCCTCGCTCCAGACGAAACCAGAGAGTCCCCTCTGGAGGAAGAAAGCCCCACTTCGAGGGTTCTTCGTCCTCATCACCCAGCACTAAGGTCTCAAACTTGCATTCAAAGTTGACAGTCTTGCAAGCAGCAGCAAAGCTATCATCTTCGTCAAAAATGGGAGAGCGACGATAAAACCTTAACTGTTCACGACGGACAGCGTCCAAAGCAGAAGCACCAGTAGTGGTGGCAACAGCAGTAGCAGGCGGCGCACTGGTTGAAGAGATGGTGGGGTAACTTTGAGATGCCATGACAGAGTGTTAGAGCAAACAAAAAACAACCTTGAGTCAGAGGAGCCTGAGCACGACAATGGCGGAAGAGCAACCACAGGAGGTGGCGTAGAAGATGAGAGCAAGAACAGGACGGCACAAGCTCGAACAGCAATAGAGGTTTCAGACTATCAACAATGGAAGCTCTTTCTCTCTCTCTCTCTAAAAAAAAACGAAGGAAATTTGAAGCAGGTAGTGGCAAAGTAAGAAAAAGAAAGGTTTTAAGTGATTTGGCCGTTTAATTTTTAAAGTTCGTCGTTTAAGTTTCCCACCATTGCACGTGTGTGGCCGCCTGCAATCATTTCAAATGTACACGTGGAACTTCGGGAAGTGTTCTGACATGGAAAAGACAACACTACGTCATTTAATGAAGTGACACCTGGGGAACTGCCATCAATTAATGAAATGACACCTAGGGAACAGCCACCGTTACCTTCCTAAGCAAGATTGAGTTTTGGGCGCCAAGATTTTCTCTGACATATCCAATAAACCCCCCAACAAGGAAGGTGTCCCAACGGTTCAAAAAAGCCACGATGTCCCCTCGACAGAAGCTCAAACGTTGTTTAGTTATGACTCAGTTACATCGGGGAGAATTTTTCGCTTTTTCGAACATTACTGCGAGAATATTAGCAGGTCCTTCGGGAGAATTTCAGATATTCAAGCTGAAACGGTTGAGACTCAGCATTAGGAAAAAGCAGCAGGCCAGACAGAGAAGGTTCATCGGATTAAGAAGTTTTCGTGGAGGCACTTCTTGTTCCCACAACAAATCCCTCCACGAAGGGGCAAATGTAGAGGGGGCCTGAAGGTAATCCTGGGATTAGGGATAATCCACCAATTAGCAACAGTGTTCTGAGGATAAGATCAGCGTGGTAACTCAAGCGTGGCATCTTGATGAGGCAACTCAAGCGTGGCAGCTTGGCGTGGCAACTCGTACTTTAGCTTATTGTTACTTTGCCATATTATAGCTTTGTTTATATTGACTACGAGTTGTAATGACTGTAATGTTGTAACGAGAATAATGAATGGGTGTGAGGTCGAACCGTACTCGCGAGAGACCAGACTTGGCAGGGCCTGGGAGAGCTTTCATGCTCTATCGAACAACCTCACCGTGGGAACTTTAGAGGGACTTGGTTTGGAGGATTGAGAAGTGGGGCACCGTTGGGGCTTGTCCTGACCATCTTAGATACACCTGGTAAAACACCGAAGGACCCTGACCGTGGAACCTCAAGCGGAGCAGCTTGGAGTTCCATCGGGCATTGGGTTATGGACCAAACAACCCTCTACTTAAATGTCACATCTACTGTGGGTGATGTCACTAGCCTTCTAAACAATGTCAGACATGCACTTGAGTAAACCACCGTGGTATTTGGGGCTGTCAGATAGTTGGTGAGCCACCTCTGCGACTACAACCCCCTGACACACAGTGGTTAGGCAAAAGGCATGTCTTGGCATTTAATGTTTATGACGTAGGAGACAACTAGTGCATCAGGCATTTAATGTTGTGACATAAAGTATGAGGGATGTCTTTCATAGTCTTTAATGACTGAGTTGCCTCGGGGGTGGTGTGGGGGGCTATTTAAGGACCCCAACCACCTCTGAGGAAAGCATGATCTTTTGAGAGTTCAAAAGTTATTACTAGAGAAATTTATTTACTAGAGAGATTTATTAAAGAACCAGAGAGTTCTGCCACCCACCATTTTGTCATTTATTACGAAGCTTTTAATACATAACAGAGATCCTTGAGAGTTTTAGTATGTTTTGCCTGCCTACCAAGGTGTATATAGGGTGCTTACTTCTCTCTCCCTCTAGCTAAGTTATTTCTGAAGTTCTTTATTATATTGTGAGTTATACACAAGAGATTTGTGAGTATAAGATGGGTTCCATACATTCCAAACTGCTCTTTGTGTCTTGTGGCTAAATCACTAGTGCTTTTCTAACTAACCTTGTCATCACCATACTTAAAAGGGGTTACGCCTCCATCTTATCTAAACTAACCTCTTACACATGTAGATGATCTTGTTTCTTTTGTTTAATAGGGTTTTTCATTTTCCTATGAACAAACCGGGACATCATGGTGGGAATGGGATGTGCCGAAATTACACCTAAAGACAATTGAAATTACAAGATTTATTCCAAAAAATGGAGCTGAAGGGTTAAGGTACTTTGTTTGCGAATGCTGAAGTTTTGGAGGAGAAAATAATAATCTCAGGGGTGGTGTTGATGAACAATTAAAGGCTCTAAAAGCCATACCAGACTGAGATCTTGTGATGGAATCTTGAAACTCAAGGGTCTTGGTGAACAAGATTAACTGCATATTATTTTTTGATATCTTAGGTTCTCATGGAATCTTGTAGTGGACAGTTCCCATATGTAATTCCTATTTATGTTTTACTCCCTTGGTTACTTGTGTTCCTAAATTTGTTTTGAGGGTTCATGAGTTTTTTTTGTTAGAATAGCAATTATTCATATACAATAACAAGTAATTCATTCTGATATGGGAGAACGTCATGGAGTGTTATAAAATAGATAATTCATCTCACTTATATTGTGTGGTAGGCTTCGATAGTGTTGTTGACACGGATAATTGATTATAGTTATTAACTCCGATAGTATTGTACATAGGTGGAATTCATTGTTGACACGTGGCACTTGCTAACACTATAAACAATACTAAAAAGATTTGTTCTAAAATAACAAATGCCAAGAAGAACAGAAGTCCTTGAACACGTAGTGGGTCTCCAAGTACTATATTTGCACTTCCCAGTCCAAATCTATTACTCGTTGTGGAGGGATACTATCAATCAATGATTTTCTAGCATATAATGTAAGAAATCCATATTTATGTATAAAATTAATTTTTGTAGCATGGGCGATAACATCTGCCTCTTCGGACTTTTTTCTAAATACAACAATTTCACATGTTATTAGAAATTTTAGTGGATATTTACTTGTATTGAAATTTTTTAACCTTTTGACTGAAGGGCAATAATGTTAACATTTTGGTGTAATTTTAATTGTTTTTTGTTTCGTCAAGAAGCCTTAAACATTTATTTTATAACCCTAATGTTCACGAAGAGACTTAAATACCTTATACCCCAACCCTTTATAATTCTCTACAAAGCACAACACTGATCATTGAGCATGGGTGATCTTTCAATTTGTTTTTGTTTTCATAAATCCTTACATTACACACACACACATATATATATATGTATACATGGGTAAATTAGACCAAACCCCCAAACGTATCGATTTCTTACACCCAATCCAGTTTCAACAAATTTTTAACATTTTTAGGCATAAAATCATGTTCTATCAACACTTTTTTTTACGAAAAGAAGTTGGATGCAAAAAATCAATAGTTTAGGTGGATTTGGTGTAATTTAGCTTATATATATAGGAGTGGTGTTTTACTATTCCAAAAATCAAATGGTTGAGATTATTCCATCAATTAAGATCTAATGTCTCGTATTGTGCCATTTCATAAGGAGGCTTGTGACATGGAAAAGTTTGGAGAAAATAAACAAAACCCTCGCGCATTTCATCATTTTCAAACCCGTTCGAAACGAAACCAAACCAAACAAAACCCTCTCTCACGTTCGACCCTCCCTCCCAACGCTGCCGCCCTCACACTAATTATGTTGCCCTAACAACTCAGCAATGATGATAGGGTTTGAAATTAACGTTAATGCAAATAGTTCTCTATTTTGCAAATTGTGTAAACGACGAGAAAAGACCCACTTAGATCTATTTGGTTAGATTTTTTTATTCAAAATTTGTGGTGGCTTTTTATTTCAAAATAGGGTTGCTTGGTTCAATTAGGATTTTTTTGAATTCTTAGTTGCATTTATGTTATACATTTCTAATTATTTTATTTTGTTTAGTTTTTTAGATCTAATTTGCAGATGAAATTTGCAATACCCTGGGTACTCTCTCTCTCTCTCTTATGGGGTTAGTTACATTTTATAAGACTGTGCGTATACCTCGTGTAAAGTGTATTTTAATTTGTCCTGCCATTTTTTCAGTTTTTTCATACTACTTTGGATTCTTTTTTCTTAAAAAAGCATGCATATTTTAAAATCTTATGTTTATTTGTAACTTTGTAAGTAACTAATTTTGTTAAAGATTTTTTGTTGGTGTTTTACTTGTATTGTTTCATATTTTTTTTCTATTTACGTATCCATCTAACTTTACTAAATATTTGTTTAGAAATATCTCTGTCTATAGTCATCCTAGCTATTTTTTATAAACTTTATTCCTTCAACTCACACACAGTAGAGCTAAGACTTAGTTTGTTCTTGCTGCAAAGTAAAATAGTAGAATAAGTTTAGTTTTAGTTGTAACACCTTAAGGGCTCGTTTGGTTCGAGGATTGGAAAGGGAATTTAGGATTCCTGGAATTTAGAATTTCCCTCGTTTAGAATTACAATGTTTGGTTGGAGATTTAAGGGGAACTTAGAATTCCTGGAATATAGAATTCCCACAAAATTGTAATCCACTTTTCCCCTCTAAAATGTGGGGAATCCTATATTTTCGGGCATTCTAACTAACTTTTGTGGTGAGATAAAAATACCATCTAACATAAACTCACGTGTACACACACACACACACTCTCTCTCTCTCTCTCTCACACATTCTCTCTCTATCTCACACATACACTCTCTTTCTCTCTCACACATTCTCTCTCTATCTCACACACACGCACTCTTTCTCTCTCACACAAACATTCTCTCTCTCTCTCTCTCTCACACACACACACACACACTAACTCTCTCCATGTCTCACACACACTCAATCATATAAATACACACACACACACACACACTCTCACATACACTTACACACACTCAAACACCTCTCTCTCTCCTCTCTCTCTCTCTCTCTCTCTCTCACTCTCACACACCCATACACACACTCACGCTTTCTCTCTCACACATTCTCTATCTTTATCTCTCTCTCTCTCTCTCTCTCTCTCTCTCTCTCACTCACTCACTCACTCTCTCTCTCTCTCTCACGCACACACACACACACTCACACACACATAAATACACACACTCTAACACACACACACACACACACACAAATATGCACAACCTGCTCTGATACCAATTTGACGACATGAGAAGTCAAATTGTATCAAAAAAATAAATCATTGAAAAATCAGGATCACGCGATAAATTAGTGTAAACCGCTCTGATACCAATTTGAAAAACGTGACGTTGTGTGATAATTGATTAAATTCGCAAATATTCAATTTGGCACACTTATTTAATTATAGTCTACTTTTAAACCAAATAAATTCATCCCCTAAACATACATCTATATGTTAATAAATCAACCCATCAAATATAAAGCATGCGACACAATAAATATGCTGAGACACAGATTTCAGGAAAAAAAACCTTTCGGGTAAAACCTTTATTTCACTATGAATTCATAAATCGCAACTTACAATTACATAGAGAAATCTGTAATGGATCAACGCGCAGCCAACCCACAAAGACTCGCAGTCTTGAACTCAGCAAGAGAATACACGCAGCACCCTCCAAGTACTCGCAGCTCAATCTTCAGCAAAGAATCTTCGCGCAGCAAGATCCTCAATGACATGCAGCCATACGGTGTAGAGACGCACTCCACGAGAGATGAACAAAAGTAAAAGTTGTGTTCTTGAAAACCAAAACAATTCACTAAAGCATATGGGTGTTTTGTGAATTGAAAATCAAAAAGGGATTAAAACCCTAAAGGAAGAAGCCTAAAGAATTCTTCTTTCGCAGTTTTTCTGTTCTGTAAAACGCTGGGACTTCTTGATGAAAACGTTATCAAATAATGAGTATTTATAGGAAAAATGTACCGCCTCGAAATTCGTGCTCGTTCGAACGAGAAGGGATGTCGCTCAAACGAAGGACGAGTGTCGTTCAAACGACATCACGCGACTTACCAATCTCGCTCGAACGAGATGTGATCTTGCGCGAACGACTTGGGCGCCAATTTCGAGGTCCGCTTCAATACTTAGAAAAAATTACTCGTTCTCAAATTTGACGAAAAAGTCTGATCCAACACTTAGAAAATATTTTCTAAAAATATCCCAAAAGCTCTAAGTGTAAAGTTAAGGTAATTAGAACAAACTTTACCAAAGAAAACTTCGCGGAGTCTTTTTGATGAAGAATTTGATTAATTCGGATCCGTCTTTGATGTAGATTTCTCTTGAATGTTCTTCGATGGTGTAGCGGTATATGACATAACAAATTGATAACAGACCTATAAAATATGTCCTTACAGTATGCGGTAATATTTTATTAGGCACAATATATAAAGTTCGTTATTGGCTAATATTAATTTTAATTATATATTTGTATTTCTAATGTTCTTATTATATAAGTTAAACTAATATAATATTATATATATTATCTAATACAGTAAGTTATCAAATATAGTACAACTGTTTTCACGTACTAACTTAGCTCATGCAACTTTAAAACATTTTTTTGACAATAATATAATGCGATAGGGAGAGAGGGTGGGGGGAGAGAAACCTAGCTCATGTCAACCCATCTTTCCGAAAATGAGACATTAGAAGCCTTCGAAACGTAACAAAGGGAGTGGTCTGGGAGCTATTTGGATTGGAAATTATTTGGAACCGTACATTTTGAACAATGTTGTGACTTCGATTTGAGCCAACAAAATGACGATGTTTGGTAGGCCGCAAGAGCAGCTCAAAGAAAATGGGGCCCTAGGTGAAAGGTTAAAAAATAGGCCCTATGAAGAACTTCTTTTTCTTCAAAAAATTTATCGCACCCACCCCCATTGGCACCGAAGCATTGCATTCCTGCCTTATTTTTTCAAAATATTAAATATCTAAACGAAAATGTTATATACTTATTCACAATGAGCAACGAAAAATTATCGAGAATGGTTTACATGTGTTGTACCTTGATAAATTTTTTATAAGGTTAATTACACCTAGGCCCCTTGACCATTGACCCCCGTACTTTGAAAACGGCTACAAGGAATCCCTTGTCGTTTAACTCCGTTAATTTTTGGCAAAAACCTTAGTCATTCGCATGCCACATGACCTTAAGTAAGGGCATATTTATCCAAACCTAGTTGTTTTTGAAAAAAATCTTTAAATAATAGAAAAAATTAAAAATTAAGAAAATACATAAAAATATTTTTAAAATATAAAAAAACGTGGAAAAATTTCTAAAATTTTTAAAACATTTGGAAAATACGAATATATATTTAAAAATACTGAAAAATAGCAAAAAATATTAAAAACTTGCAAAATTCCATAAAATAATTACCCACAAAAAGAATTTATTTCCAGTAATAAAAAATGAATTTCATCGATACAAATTATTTTCAGCATATAAAATATGATTTCTAGCATGCAAAAATTCTAAAAAAATATATTTAAAATACTAAAAATTATTTTCAGCAAATAAAAATAGTTTTCAACAACAATTTTTTTCCCAGCAGTAAATAATTATTTTAAGCAAATACAAAATGATTTCCAACAATAAGAAAATAATTTTCAGTAATAAAAAATGATTTCCAATAATTAAAAAACTATTTTTAACAAACAAAATATGTCTTGAGCCAAACTCTTATAACATTCAACATTAGTCTGTGGCTTGAATTCCAAAGATGACGTGATGAATAAGTGAAAAGTAGATAAGTCTTGAGCCAAACTCTCTCTACTTAATATCTTAGGAAAATATTACCTTTTCCTTTAAAGTATAGGACAACCACCACCCGACACCCATCTCTCTAAATATATGTAGTATTATAACAAAGCACAAGACTCCAGATAATCTATCTATTCTATTCCCCCAGTCGAACTTGAAACAGAAGAGTCTGAATTAACATAACTCAGTTCCAAAATCGAACCGAAGAAGAAGCCTGGTGGTGACATTGATTAAACTGTTGATATGGAATATGAGGGGGATTTTGAAGAAAGGAACTGTGAGATTGAATTTAAACAAAAAAAAAAAGCATAAACATAATTTATATCTTGTAGTTGTGTTGGATCCTAAGATCCAATCTATTAGATTGAAAGAGTTTATCATTAAAATTGGTTTCCAAGGAGGTTTAAGTAATGACTTAAACTCCATTTGGGTATTTTTTTACCCTCAATATATCTTTAACAGTGGATTCTCAAATGGGCCAATGTATTGCATTAAAAGTTGGTCATTCGTTATTAAAAAAAAATATTAGATGCTCTTTTATTAATGCAAAATGTGATAAGAGGGGAGAGGCACAATTTGTGGAATTACTTGTACATGATAACTGATTACAGTCATTCGATTGTAGGAGGCGACTTCATTGTAGTTTGCAATTCTTATGAAAAAGCTGATGGCAACCCAATTGGCTTGGGTGCAACTAGTGACTTTTTGGATTGTCAAGCCAACTGTGGGCTCATTGACATATTTTTGACAGAGAACAGTGATATTATATTTTCTCATTGGTCAATTCAAAAATGGTCAATTCATACCATTCACGCCTTTATCATTCATACTATTTATCATTCTTACCATTATAGTGTCCATACTATTAGTTTTGAGGAAATGTGTGTTGGTATCTATATATTCAAAAAGCAGATGAGGATTACAATATTCTGTTCTTAGGATTTTCTAAATATGTAAACCAAATATATTGTTTGAAACAATATATTTTCTCAATATGTAAACCTACACTTAGCCCGTGTAATCACACTGTCATCAAAAACAGAATATTTTCTCAATATGTAAACCTACATTTTTTAATGAATCTATAGTATTCCATTATGCTCATCTGCTTCTCTCTATCTTCCTCTCCCTCCTGTACAAGAAGTTTTTATCCTATATCTTACTTATCTGCATGAAATTATATATATGCATTTTAGTGTGGGTGAAATTCTTTATCAATTTTCTATCGTTCTGTTATATGGTGTTGCACGACTAATGACTTTCCTCTTTTGAATTCATCAGAAAATCATGCTTACATGTGCAAGACGAGAAACGCATAAGCAAGAAAAAGTTGGGGTTTTGGAAGATAGGCTGAGTGATTTACCAGATGAGCTTCTTACTCACATGCTTTCATTCCTTTCAACAAAGGAAGCTGTAAGAACTGGTATTTTATCAACAAGGTGGAAGTCCATTTGGGCTTTTGCCCCAACTCTCGACTTGAGTGACAAAGACTTTTCCATTGAGATAGATGGCCGTCTACGGAACAAAATAAATACGCGCGTCAGGTTCTTGAATTTTTTAGATAGAAAATTGAGCGCACCTTTTCTTGAAAAGGTTGTTATAAGATGTGATGTTATTCATCCTAAATATATAGAACCTCGGATATGTGCTGTTATAGAACGAAAGGTTCGCGAACTCCACATTATATTTGGTTTCTGTTTCCATTTCCGACAATCACATTCGTTGCCAGAGAGTTTATTTTCTTGCAATACATTAGTGGTTCTGCGAGTAAGTGCGAGTTTGGTTCTTAATTTTCCGGTGGCTACCACGTGCTTTCCAAGTTTGAAGGTCCTGACATTAGAATCAATTTGGTATAAAGATGATAATTCAGCATCAAATCTCCTCTCCAGTTGTCCCGTTCTTGAAGATTTGGTAATGGTCAGAAGGATATATGATCATATGAAAACTTTAAGTGTCGTTTCTCAATCACTTAAAAGGTTATGGGTAAAATTCAAATCATCGTTAAACAATCGAAGTCATTATCCGCAGAAAATGGTGATTGATGCCCCTGCTCTTGATTATATAAATCTCGACGATAATGTGACAAAAGACTATGAGGTGAGAGACTTGTCTTCCCTACACCAAGCACATCTTCATGTGACAAATTATCGCTCACTTGTATGCAAGCTTCTTAGAGGGATTTCCAATGTTAAGTTTTTTTCGTTATCACGTTCTACCATGGTAAGCTATATTCTATCTATAAGCTACATTCTGTATATATATTATATATTGTAATCGTTTATAAACTCTCTCAATCTCTCGTACAGTCTCTTGCGGCGGTTGATTCTTATAATTTGCCAATATTTCATAATTTGACTTGTTTGAAGTTGGTTTCCGATAAAGACTGGAAGTGGAAATTGGTGATGGAGATTCTCAAGAGCTGTCCTATATTGGAGGTTCTTAAATTTGAGGTAATAACAACACATGTAGCTATATATTTATTTGCAGAGTTTGATATTGATGACATGTAGATGATATTGTTTCTTTTGTTTAATAGGATTTTCATTTTCCTATGAACAAACCGGGACATCATGGTGGGAATGGGATGTGCTGAATTGTTTGAGGTCACACCTAAAGACAATTGAAATTACAAGATTTATTCCGAAAAATGGAGCTGAAGTGTTAAGGTACTTTGTTTGCGAATGCTGAAGTTTTGGAGGAGAAAATAATAAACTCGGGTGGTGTTGATGAACAATTAAAGCTTCTAAAAGCCATACCAGAGTGAGATATTTTGATGGAATCTTGAAACTCAAGGGCCTTGGTGAACAACATTAACTGTATATTATTTTTTGATATCTTAGGTTGTTCTCATGGAATCTTGTAGTGGACGGTTCCCATATGTAATTCCTATTTAGGTTTTACTCACTTGGTTACTTGTGTTCCTAAATTTGTTTTGAGGGTTCACGAGTTTATTTGTTTTTTTATTTAAACTTTTATCATACCCACATGTTTGGGTTGTGGCAAAGAACAGCAATTATTCATATACAATAACAAGTGATTCATTCTGATATGGAGTGTCATAAAATAGATAATTCATCTCACTTACATTGTGTGGTAGGCTTCGATTGTGTTGTTGACACAAATAATTGATTATAGTTATGAACTCCGATAGTATTGTACATAGGTGCAATTCATGTTGACATGTAACACTATAAACAATACTAAAAAGATTTGTTCTAAAATAACATATGCCAAGAAGAACAGAAGTCCTTGAACACGTAGTGGGTCTCCAAATACTATATTTGCACTTCCCAATCCAAATCCGTTACTCGTCGTGGAGGGATACTATCAATCAATGATTTTCTAGCATATAATGTAAGAAATCCATATTTATGTATAAAATTAATTTTTGTAGCTTGGGCGATAACATCTGCCTCTTCGGACTTTTTTCGAAGTACAACAATTTCACATGTTATTAGAAACTTTAGTGGATATTTACTTGTATTGAATTTTTTTTACCTTTTGAATGAAGGGCAATAATGTTAACATTTTGATGAAATTTTAATTGTTTTTTGTTTCATCAAGAAGCCTTAAACATTTATTTTTTAACCCTAATGTTCACGAAGAGACTTAAATACTTTGTACACCAACCCTTTATAAGTCTCTACAAAACACAACACTGATCATTGAGCCTGGGTGATCTTTCAATTTGTTTTTGTTTTCATAAATCCTTACATTACACATAAATACACACACACACACACACACACACACACACACATATATATGGGTAAATTAGACCAAACCCCCTGACGTATCGATTTCTTACACCCAATCCAGTTTCAACAAATTTTTAACATTTTTAGGCATAAAATCATGTTCTATCAACATTTTTTTTACGAAAATAGGTTGGATGTAAAAAATCAATAGTTTAGGGGGATTTGGTGTAATTTACCTTATATATATATATATATATATAGGAGCGGTGTTTTACTATTTCAAAAATCTTATGGTTGAGATTGGTCCATCAATTGAGATCCAATGTCTCGCATTGTGCCATTTCATAAGGAGACTTGTGACATGGAAAAGTTTGGAGAAAATAAACAAAACCCTCGCGCATTTCATCATTTGCAAACCCGTTCGAAACGAAACCAAACAAAACCCTCTCTCATGTTTGTCCCTCCCTCCCAACGTAGCCACCCTCACGCTAATTATGTTGCCCTAACAACTCAACAATGATGGTAGGGTTTGAAGTTAACGTTAATGCAAATAGTTCTCTAATTTGCAGATTGTGTAACGACGAGAGAGACCCACTTAGATCTATTTGGTTAGATTTTTTTATTCAAAATTTGTGGTGGGTTTTTATTTCAAAATAGGGTTGCTTAGTTCAATTAGGATTTTTTTGGATTCTTAGTTGCATTTATGTTATACATTTCTAATTATTTTATTTTGTTTTGTTTAGTTTTTTAGATCTAATTTGCAGATCAAATTTGCAGATCAAATTTGCAATACCTTGCGTACTCTCTCTCTTATGGGGTTAGTTACATTTTGTAAGACTGTGTGCGTATACCTCGTGTAAAATATATTTTAATTTGTCCTGCGAGTTTTTCAGTTTTTTCATACTACTTTGGATTCTTTTTTCTTTAAAAAACATGCATTTTTTAAAATCTTATGTTTATTTGTAACTTTGTAAGTAACTAATTTTGTTAAAGATTTTTTGTTGATGTTTTACTTGTATTGTTTCATATTTTTTTTTCTATTTACGTATCCATCTAATTTTACTAAATTTTTGTTTAGAAATATCTCTGTTTATAGTCATTCTAGCTGTTTTTTATAAACTTTATTCCTTTAACTCACACACAGTAGAGCTAAGACTTAGTTTGTTCTTGCTGCAAAGTAAAATAGTAGAATAAGTTTAGTTTTAGTTGTAACGCCTTTAAAAGGAATAAGGTTTAGTGTATTTTTTTAATGAAATTAGGAATTAGAAATGATAATTGAATGCTTGCATCATGGTATATTGAACTGCAAAATATTTTTTTTCTCTTAATTCTTTTCACCGAGCATAACTTTCTACCAGTTTTGGAAAAGTTTGTCTACATATTGGGGTTTCCATTGCATAAAAGCACATGGGTTTTACTCACTTTTTTGTGCCTCTAAGAATGAATGTGACTGAGGTAGTTTTGAGTTCCAGTTTTATAAGTGTGGACTGCGTTGGTGGGGATGACAATGTGATTCTCCTTTTGGATTGAAACCTGATTTTAGGGGTTTTTGTGTTCTTCTGTGAGATTCATGGTATTTAATCTATCTGTGACATTCCATATATGTAATGACTATCGATTTCATTTCAAACAGTTCATGGTTGAGTAGTGTAATGGGTACAAAATATTGATATTGTAATATTGGCGTTGAGATATATCGATTCTTTTTATCCTAACGCTGTTTGTTTCACCCGATTATTTAACATTTCAATTTGTAGTGTAATCCTAAGAAATAATAAGTCGTCTCGCTTTATATGTGTGGTTTGGGGGTTTTCCTCTATTTGTGTTTCTCATTTTCTTTTTTATTTTATCTTAGATACAAACCAGTGAACATATATAATTTTCATTTGTTGTTTGGTTTTGATGATGCCTAGATTAATTCGGAGTTGATTTCCATATTTGACACATCACTACAACAAAACTTACATTTATCTGCGATTTTCTTACCTAAAAAAAAATTTGTGGCTAAATATCAACATCTGCTACGAAATTTATTTCGTAGCGAAAAGTATTAGATTTGGCAACGAAAATTAAAATTTCGTTGATAATAGGTCCCAAAAAATTGGCGCCCACGTCTTTCCCCGCTTGGGTCTAAATGCGAAATATTTAGCAACAAAATTTTTATTATTGGCAACGAAATATTTCGTAGTAGTTAATATATTATTTTTGCAACGAAATTATTTTCGTGGCCTAATATATATGTTTTTTGACAACTATTTCTTTTGTGGTAAAAGGTAATCTTTTCTTTAATATCCCTCCAAAACCAAACGATCTCTACCTCAGCCCCCCCAAGACGTTTGGGAGTCCAAAACGATCTCCATCTCACCCCCTCCAAACCCTTCGTCCAAAACATTTAGGAGTCTTCGTCCAAAACGATCTCCATCTCAATCAGGTACTCTCTCTCTCGTTGTATTCTACAGCCCCTCCAAAACGTTTGGGAGTCTTATTTTGTAATATTTGTAATATCCTTAGTCTTATTTTGTAAGAAATCTTGTTTTGTAACCCTTAGTCTCTCTCTCAGATTTCTTTGTAACACAATCTCTCTATAATCTTGTTTTGTAACACGTTAGTATACAATCTTTAAGAATTTGAAAGATAGAATCATTTTTTTAAGTGGGTTTTGGGTTATTTTGATCCGAGCTATATCTTCCACTCTAGATATTCCGCCCTAGATCTTCCACCGTAGACCTTATAAAACCTAACATAGAGGATACTTTAACTTCATCAACATATTAAAACCTATTAAAACTGGAAGTGCACCAAATGCTCTTTGCTGATCAAACGTCATACCTTAGTGAGATGGAAGATTACGAAGAAATACAAGCCACGCAAATCGCGTAGTCAAATATAGCCAAAAAGAAAAAGAAAATATCTATGGGCCATATGCAATAAATTCAAAATATGGCCCTTTTTAACATTGTATGCGATTCCCAGGAGGATCAAACTATGAGGAAGATATGTCGGATCCGAAAGGTGGGCCATGAAAGACTAATCTCGCCGACTACTTTAGTGAAGCATCGGTATACAAAGGCTACCATTTTCGATGATGTTTTAGAATGAATCGAGCCCTATATGGACGAATTCATGAGGCAGTATGTAGTTACGACTCCTGGTTCATACAAAAACCAGATGCACTTGGTCGTCTTGGCCTGTCCTCGCATCAAAAAATCATTTATGCTCTGCAAATGTTAGCATATGGGTCTTCCGCGGATATAAATGGAGAGTACCTGTGTATAGGGGAATCAACAACCCAAAAGGCATGGGTATGATTATCCCTTGCCATTGTCGCAGTATTTGCCCCGGAGTATAACTGAAAGCCTACGGCTCTCGATGTGCAAAGGCTTACCGAACAAATTGCGGCACATGGATTCCCCGGAATGCTGGGGAGCATAGTCTGCATGTATTAGGAGTGGAAAAATTGTCCAACCGAATGGCATGGGCAATATTCTGGACATAAAAACTCACCGAAAATTATACTAGAGAGGTAGCATTGCATGACCTTTGGATATGGAGGTCATTTTTCGGGATGTCGGGTAGTTGTAATGACATTAATGTATTGAACCGATCAAGTGTTTTCTCCGATCTTGTCCGCGATAACACTCCACTAATCCAATTTCAAATAAATAACAATGTCTATGTTATGGGGTATTTTTTAGCCAATGGCATTTATCCGCCTTACGCATCATTGGTGCAAACTTTTAAAAGGCCGACCAACCAAAAGGAAATACTTTTCGCTCAAGTGCAAGAGGGGGAAAGAAAAGATGTGGAACGAGCGTTTGGTGTCCTGCAACTTAGGTTCGCATTCGTTCATACGCCAGCAAAACTCTGGAGCAAGGATAAATTGTCATCTATTATGCATCCGTGCATCATAATGCATAACATGATTGTTGAAGACGAGAGGCGTGATTGTGATTGGAGAGAAGAAAATGATTTCCCGCCTGACCCGGTTCCTATGTTTCAAAACTCTCTCGAGAAACATTATTTGACACCCTGCCTAATAAAATACCGGGTGATCAGTCCTATACCAAATTAAAATAGGAATCCCAATTGGTTCATTCTTGGCATCACTGTCGAAAACCTTTTTAAAACTTACTAACCACCCAATATTCCAAAAAGTTGGTGCCAAATTTTATCTTTTAATTAAACAACCAATAACATGAGGAAATATAATATGATTCATACATCATGACTGAATTAAATCAACTGAATAAATAATAAACTACACGCGGAATAAACCATCGGTCACCAAAGTAAATAGTTCAATACAAACATCCAACACCTGAATAAATAAATCTGAAAACTGTACTGAAAAGTCTAGGCAACAAGCCCAAAGTAAAACTGAAACTGATAAATGATTCATACTCTAGGAAGGAATTAACGATGCATCTAATCCAAGCTCCTTCTAGCATCCACATGTGCCGCAGCTCCGTGTCCCTGGAATAGAATATCAAGTCTGGCGTCCCTGTGGCTGGACACCTAAAAGTTTTTTAAAATAATTTTTATAGCAAGGGTTAGAACCCAAAACATTTTGAAAATATTTAGCAAGTGAATTAACTGCAGTAATTAAAAATATATGAATGCGCTTCATATTTAAGTTAGTGTCGCACTCCCTTAAGGACATACTCACCCCTCCACTAATGTGCATCCCTAACGGTTACTTTAACCCCACCTAGTTGTACTACCCCGTCCAACTAGTCCTGGTATAATCTCCCCTTGTCATTATACTCTAAACCGAGTATTATTATTAATGGATTATAAGTTATCTCACCAATTAACTTAATTAATTCCTTTTTAATTATATCATATAACCATGACACAAGTTATATAAAATAAATACATCACACACTGTATTATTACCCGCATATAACATTTACTACCATTATATACCTACCTGTACTACGGACATCCACACATATATCGTATGTATATCCATCCCTCCGAGTATACCCTCGCTGGATGATTTCCTCTAAACTGCTATCTCACTAGGTGTGCTCATATAACCTAGTTACCCAAGTTGGAATTTCTCACCAACCTGGCCCAAAATATAAACGTAGTGGAGGCGGTCACATTCTTTCCCTGAAAGTGAGATAAATCCCTCATCCATATACTAGACGCTATGACTTGGGGATATACTCACCCTACTCCTCAAGATAGGGGGTTCACCCACATCGCGCAACCTCCCATGATAGCACTAGAGTATATAAATTAAATAAATATCTAGTCCCTGATATTTAATAGCACACACATACACACACACACACACACACACACACATATATATATATATATATATTATCACCACACCGTATATATATAATAGAAATTCCGGCTTTGCCGTGTACTAAAACCCGTCACACTAGCCTGCATATTTTCGAGTCTATGGTCCAACTCAAATTAATTAATTTTCTCTTTAATTAATTTATTACCTTCCCGAGTCTACAGTCCGACTCTAATTTAATTAATTTCTCATTAATAAATTTATTACTTTTCTCGAGTCTTCGGTCCGACTCTAATTTAATTAATTTACACATCAATTAATTTTAATACTTGGTGTCGTCCAACCAATATACCCGGACTCGCTCACTTGGCCCGTACCATAGTTGACACCCGATTCTATTTTTTTCTCTCCATAATTAATTAATTACACCTTAATTCCTTTCATAATATAGTGCCACTCAACTACAATACCCGAAAATTTTTCCTTCGGTCCAACATCAATACCTACGAATTATTTCTCGAAATTTATTCATCTCGTGACATAAAATTGTCACCCTCCTAAACCTAATTATATCCCCTTATAATTGCTAAGGAATATATGCTACATATGTATTTATCACTAAATAAGAAGTAGGGAAAAAATCTTAAATTAATTTCCCTTTTATATATTAAACAAGTCGATCTGCCAAAAATATGGGACCATTGATCGATCGATCCCCTGGGTCGATCAATCGATCGAACATGTCCCTTTCTTCTCCGCTGTTCAGTTCAGCCATTAACGACTTCTCCAAGGTTTTATCTCCTCCCCTGTTCCAACCCAAGCACAACTAACGATACCTCCACATAAGAAAAATGTTCTAACAACCTCGAGACCTTATGTGACACCCTGCCTAATAAAATATTGGGCGATCACTCCTATATCAAATTAAAACAGGAGTCGCATATGGATAATTCTTAGCATCACTGTCGAAAATCCATTTTTATTACTAATAACCTATTAAGCTGGTGTCAAAGTTTTACTTAACTACTCTTTTCAAATGACTAAAATTAAAACATTCACACAGTTTATGTAAATGAAACTGAAACGAAATAGAATAACCGAACACTCGGTTCAAATATGATATAACCCTATCGAATGCCGCACTAAAAGGAGGTAAAAGAATAAATAAATGTTGTTGGGTTATCAGCCCGAATGTGTACACAATACCTCCTATCTAGCGTACAAGGATAGAAGCGTCTATCGAGAATCTGCATGCATCCACAGCTGCTGCAGCAGACGTCTGACTCGAAGGAAGTGTCATCCAGGCGTCCCTGGGTCTGGACACCTATATATATATATATATATATATAACAAGAGAGGGGAAAGTAGATAAACGAGTCAGAGCCCGAGTTGTGAAAATATTTAGCAAGTGCATAAATGTATTATTTTAAAAACATGTTTTATCTCATATTTAAATTGGTATCGCACTCCCATGAGATACCGCTCACCTCTCTTCTAATAGTGCACTCCTATCGCATCCTAAAAAAATACCCTAGTCAAGCTACCCCGCTAAACTAGTCTCTTACCCATCTTCTAGCGACCCTAGTTATCCCAAGTACTAAGGGCTAAACTTCTCCCCAGTCTCAACACTATGACATGTTCGTGCGTGGGGTGTCTCGCATAGCGAAATCTGAATAAGGAACCCCCCTATACACTACTACGCAACAAGGCCGATCGTCGAGATCCATTAGACCCTCAGTACACAACGTATATACATACTATATAATGATATACATAACATACTTATTATAATATACATAATTCAATATAAATCCAGATAATATCTCCCGGACTGAGGTTTATTCTATTTTCATCTAAATAATACACATCCGAATCTATCTCCCGGAGTGAGAATTCATTTACGACATGTTTACTAATTCAATTTTCATTTTTAAAACTTTATATTTCTCTTCTTCTATCCAGGAAATATACTTAAAGCAAGTTTTATTATCATAAAAAAGATTTTTCGTTTCATAACATCCCATTTCCCTTCTTCCATCCAGGAAATGTATTTAAAGACAATTTATTATCATAAATTGCTTTAACACCAATAATGTCCCACATTATTGAGAATAGTTATATTTCATATCATATAACGATTCTAAGACCGCCCCTCCGGGTTTCCCCACTGGGCGCGTCCCTAAAAGGCTATCATCTTTCATAGCCTATCAATTAAGACAACCTGGGATCCAACAACGTCGGGAAGCGGTCATATGCCCGCGGGAGAGTCATAACCACACCCAAAATTACCTCACCAGCGCAGTAAAACATATAATAATCGCTCATATGGCCTAGGACTATATCCACCCTGCATTCATTAGCCAGGGGGCTTCACCTTACACGCGCAACTTCCCTTATGATAGCGATTTAGAGAGGTGTATATACATAAATTATCATTTATGAAAATCATTTCTTTTCCATTTGAAAACATTCACATTGTTCATTTTCAAAATTCATTTATATCATACCATATATATACTTTAATCACTAATATATATATATATATATATATATATATATATATATATACTATATACTCCTCCTCGAATATATATATGGCCATATTTGCCAATCACGTAATAATATTTAAGTATTCTCTCTCTTAAATATTCTCACACCTAGATCTCTATTTAAGGACTTGTACATAAACCCGAATGTACCAATTTATACTAATAATAGAATTTAAGTAATCGCACTCTCACAATTCTTAACCCAAAAGTATTCCAAAGCATTCATTAAATCCATACCCCAGATCGTACACTAAATTAATATGAGGTTCCTTCTTTCATCCCGGAGTTTACTCACCCTCAATACCATTATCTATGAGTCCTAATATCATATCTACAATCCCCGATAATAATCTCCAATATCATAGTTTAAATCTCCCTAAACTTTAAAAGGAGGAAACCTCAAAAGTCTGCTAGTACCGAATCGATTCGGTCTGTCCGAATCGATTCGAAGGGTACCGAATCGATTCGAAATGGTTTTACTTTCAAATTGTCTCTTACCGAATCAATTCGGATTGTCCGAAAATCCGAAATTTGCCTAGGGTTTTATATATAACCCAAAGACCCAAAATTTAATCCAAGCACCATTTAACTTATAACTCGGATTTATTCCTACAAACCCAAAGTTTTCATATCTCCTTTAGAGGTCCTAACACTCTATTTAAGAACCCCGAATACTTATCTCCAATTAATTCTAACCTTAACTTCTGACTAACTATTTCGATCTTAGACACCTTTTCATAGAAAAATCACTATAAAAATAAAAAAAATCAGAAAAATACTCGGTCAGTGCTCACGTGACCGTATCGAAAAGATATACAAATTTCATTTTTTGACTAAGAGTCGAATCGATACGCCCTGGACGAATCGATTCGGTTAAGGCGCAGGTCACTATTCATCATCTTAAAAAAAAATCCCAACCTCCATTATTCTCCATTTTTGTTGTTTCTAAGTTCATCCAACGACTCAATAAACATCTAATCTATGTGTTACAACTAACACATCAATTTAGTTGGGGTATTAAACTATTTCTCTTAGATTTAAAACCTTAAACCATAAAAACCTAGTTTTGGCATTTCTCCCATTTCAATTCAATCTTACATTCCATTAACATGGTTTTAACACTAGAAATCATTAAGAGTTTACATTACCTCAATATGTAAACTCATATTCAAATTTTACCAAATTTATTTTAAGGGTTCTAACCGAAAAATCATATTTTTACCAACTATGATATGAGATAATTGCATAAAATGAAATAAAGCAAGTAAACACTTTCCTAGAGGATGAAATCCGACGACCTCGAGTCGAATCCGACGGAGTTTGGCCCGAAATCTCCATTTCTCTCCTCTTTCTTCCTTCCTCTCCCTCTTCTCTCTTTTCTTTCTCTTTTCTTTATATTCTTTCCCTATCTCCCTCCTTATATAAGGAGAAAAGGGTTTATACCCCTTAAAACCCAAAAACGACTCGTTTACTCAATTACGAGCCCTTTTAACTCTAAAATTTCTCGAAACTCAATTTCGACAATCGGACACTCTTTTCTGACTATCTCGGCCATTCCGAGACTTACGGCGCAGTCGAAATTTCCATCTGAGGTACTTGATCGCAAATCACCATTTCAACCCATAATAAATAAATGCGGTATTCCCATTAAAATATTATCTTCTGTCGCTTTACCCAGCAGCGACATATTATTAAAATAATCCAATTCATTTACTTAACACCAAAAGTTAATATACAATCCATCGAAAATCATTTAATCCTAAAAAAGCCCAAGAATCACTATTCCGAGAAATTCTCCAAATTTCCTATTTATATCCAATTGTGGAATTTAATTATCGCCAAAAAAGATGGGTTGTTAGATACTCTCCCCCTTGTAATGGAATTTCGTCCTCGAAATTTGGATATAACCATTACTACCAACGCTAACCTAGGATCGTGAATCACTCCACATCCTAATACCTCAAAGTGGAATGGTACTACCCAATAACTCTTAACCGTATACTCACTCAGTACTCACCTCTATCAAGGTTTATACTATACTTCCATCCCAGCATAAACTTAAAATTATATACTATGTCCTTTCTATTTCAGGTGGTATATAAAACTAACTTACTAAGGTGCCCATACACCTTCTTAACCCGTGCACATCTACACATCCATTTTGAGTGTCTGACACTTAATACTCTCTCTAAATAAGGGTCTCCTTTCCACGGTGTAATACTCACACAAGGGTCCTCCCAACCCGTGAAATCCCACTCTTTGCAAGGTTACCCAACTAGTATTTCTATATCGGCGCCACAAATTTTATTGAACTTACCCTCTAATAACCTATGATCTAGGTGTTGCCCTACCTACGTGAAACGAATACACTCCTAAGTATGTTACTAGTGCCCAAGGCCTCTCTCAACTGCCGACATTTTCTTGGTTTCATGCGTGGGACGTCTCACAAAGCGAAATCCAAACAAGGAACCCTCCCGTTACACTACTCCCTCGCGTTGTCGGTCACCGAGATATAACGGCCTGAGGCACCCTCACTACACCAAATCCTGCGAATGGTCACGCCGAGTTGGTCACAGCCCAAGTCCGCGACCCGTTGGTCCCGGACTTGGGCCGTGACCGAGGCAGTTTTTGGCGTGACCATATTTATTATCACACTAGATCATGGATGCTTTGAAAGTGGTCACGGCCTAAGTCCCTGACCACTGTGGGTCACGGACTTGGGCCGTGACCAAATTCGCGCCAAAATTCCCTCCAAACTAGTCGCGGATGGGGTCACGGCCCAAGTCCGTGACCAAAGGCATGACGAAGTAAATAACACACACATTAAGGGTCACGGCTGAGGGCCGTGACCATTTCTTGGTATGGGTCATGGCTTTAGGCCGTGACCATCCCTCATTCGAGCAGTGGTGGTGATGGTTTGCAGGTTGCGCACTGGGGGTCACGGCTCTGGGCCGTGACTAGGTTCAATCGAGCAGCAGTTGAGTTTCATTTAAGGGTCGCGCATGGTGGGTCACGGCTGTTGGCCGTGACCAGGTTCAGTCCTTAAAAAAAAGAATCGCGCCTCCCTCATTTCATTTCTGTCGATCGAGGTCAGTGTCTAAAGCCCTAGGCGATTTGTGCGATTTCCATCCTTGAGATTTCGGCTCAGAAAGGTATTGTGTGTTTATTTGTGCGATTTCCATCCCTCATTTCGATTCTCGTGCATTTCGATTCTCATTGTGTTAGTATATGTGTGTATATGTGTGTGTATGTATAGATTTATGTGTGTGTATGTATAGATTTGTATATATGTGTGTGTATGTATAGATTTATGTTTATATGTGTGTGTGTATGTATAGATTACTGTTTATATGTATGTGTTTATGTGTGTAACTACAAACAAATTGTATTTTATTTCAATAAACCCTAGACATTTTATTTCAATAAACCCTAGACATTGTATTGGGATTTTTTTTTGACAAAATATTATTCAAAATATAACCCTAGACATTATATTTTTTTTGACAAAATATTATTAAATGGATTCTTAATAAGTAAAAAAAAAAATTACATCTACCTCGTGGGATTTTATAGGGGGTTATATGCGAGCCATCATACTATATTGGGGGTTATATGCATGTCGTGTTGGATACTATGTTGAATTTATTGAATTGATACTAGTGTCGATAAATGTATATGTTATAAAATTTGTTGGATACTACTTTTCTCAGGAAAAATGAGGCACGGTGATAAATACTGTCAACAAGAGTGGGGCATGTTGCAATTAGACCGCACACATAACTCTTTTATTAGCGTGCGTCATATAGAGGGTACTCCTATTTATAGGTACAGAAATAAAAAGATCGAACAATTTAACTACCTTATAAATCATGGATTTGATATCCAGCAAGATTACTTGTTCGATCGTATTCTATTTTCTCTACCAGAAAACTGGGATGACGTTATACAAAATATATTTCACACACATAATCCCGACATAGCCCTGACCTTGGTTACGTTGTTGGAGAAGGCGGAAAAAAAATCCACCCGTTATGGATACAACTGCGTACAGAGAGCATTGACATAGACTGTGATGTCTCGCGCCACATGCACGTAAAATTTAATCTTGCCAACGAGTTGAGAAATAGGGGATTCCGAGTTCATGTCACTGACATCTACACATCAATCATAGATACCCTTCCTTCTAGTTGGCCACGTGCAAAAATTTATAGGTTCTTAAAAACTAATACCGAATGGATGGAGATCAGACACATTGAACTTATTCTAAAGTCTTACTTTGAAAAGGTATCTATCTATCTATTTATATATATAAAACTAATTAAGCTTGATTAATTAGTTATAATTTCATATTACTATAATTATTTAGTCACTCATATTTTTTAATTTTTGTAGATAATGTCGAGAGGAAACAACCCTAGGGTACCAAGTGCCGATGTGACACCACAACGAGGTTCACCATCTTGTGCAGAACCCGAATTCTCAACACCAATGGCTGAGCAATTCACAACTCCACCAATGGTTCACTCCTCACCAAGTCCAACCCCAAGTGCTCCTACACCCCAATTCGGCACTCCCGTTGCTTTAACGCCCCAATCCAACACTCATGATGCCTCCCGCTCAAATGAAAAGAAGCCTATTGGATTCTCCCTTCTCGGGAATAACCCGATGGGTGATAGGAGTGACGTGCTGAACTTTAAAGCCCGGTGTTTGTCGCTGGGAAAAATGAACGTGGGAGTCGGTGGACCAGATAATTGGAACCTTGTTGATCAAGCTGTCAAAGATGACATATATAACCAACTTTGCAAGCATTTCTCATTTCCTGACCGTTCCAAGAATAAGGTTCTATCTCGGGTTGCTGAAGGATTGAGGACATACAGGAGAAACCTTCGGAAGAAACATTTCCAGAAAGAGGCAGCGAGCTCCGATATTTTGGCTTTGAAAGAGAAAGTGCCTCCCAATGTTGAAATGCCGGTGGATCAGTGGAATAAGTTTTTGGAGAATGAGGCGAAGGAAAACAAGTTGGTCCAGAGGGAGCAAAACAAAAAAAATAGGGCACAAAAAACTGATATCCATAGGCTGGGATCCAAATCATATGAGGATTTGAAGAATGAATGGGAGAGTAGGACAAAAGATGGTCCAGATGCCGGTAAAAACCCAAATCGATCCAACTTATTCCTTCATGCTCGATGGGACAAAGATAATAAATTCCCCCTGCACTTGGCTAAGACACTGGAATCAATAGAGGCCATCAGCAGTCAATCAGATTCATGCCCTACTGATGACTTTGACCTTGAAAATGATGCCCTGACTAAGACCTTTGGAAAGGACAAAAGGGGGAGGACGAGAGGCGTTGGCTCACATATGCCAAAAACAAAACTTCAACACATTGCACCTCTTGTGGACGAGCTATCTTCGGTCAAGAATTGTATCTCATCCCAAAAGGAGCACCAACAGAAGACCGATGGGCATGTCCATGAGATTAAAAATTCCCTGGGATTATTGAACAATCAAATTGGGAAACTTGTGAATCTTATTGAAAGTTATAGGCCCCCAATGCCTCCTCAAGATTTCACACATCCTTCCCCTCCAACATTCCCCTCTCAAATGCCTCATCCTCCAATCACGGGGCTCGGATCATCGTCAACAACTCACGGTGACTATGGCGAAGAGTACTATATCAAGGACATGAGCAATTCGAGGTTTGTTGGCATGTGCATACTCATCTCCAGGGAAAGGGGGACTCTAGTACATCGCCGACCTTTGGAGAAGGGTGAGGCTAAAATAATGGTCGATGAAATATACAACGGCTGCGGAGATGTACCTGTGTACGTTAACAGCGGGGATGGGATGGAATTGAGGAATTATGCAAAATCTTTTATTACTTGGCCACTTTATCTGTTGGCCAAGGTTTAATAATATTTTCTTTCGTTTCAGTTGTAATAATTTTTTTTTGTTTTAGTTGTAAGAATATTGGTTTTGCTTCAGTTGGAATGATATTTTTTTTGTTTCAGTTGTAAGAATATTGGTTTTGTTTCGTATGGAATGATATTTTTTTTGTTTCAGTCGTAAGAATATTCTTTCTGTTTCAGTTGTAATAATATTTTTTAACCTATTACCACAGGACTGAAATTTGAAGATTATTACATGGATTTCCCACAATACAAAGAGTGGATGGGAGAGACTAACCGGATATCAATTAATCATGTAAAGGGCGTTTATGAATTTGTTAAATATGCTTCCAAAAATCTTAAAAGTGAGAAGATTCCGTGTCCGTGCACTCATTGTATTAACGGAAAATATAAGTCATTGGAAGTTGTTGAGTTGCATTTACTAAAGTGGGGAATCTGTCAAGACTATATAATATAGACATACCATGGTGAAAAAGTTGTACCTTATGTTCCAGAAGAATTATCGGGAGCCGACCGTGTAACGGAACCTCAAGGAGTAGAAGTGGTACATGATTCACCAACACATCGTCCATTGACCGACTTAATTGATGATGGTTACGGACTCCACAACCAACAAAACCACCAACCTATGGATACAAATAATGTGCATTATGACCAAGTAAATGAACAAATTGATGCTGAACTACTAGGAGATCGGGAATACATACGGTTGAAAGCAGATGCGGCTAGACCGTTGTATAAAGATTGCGATGAAGATCACTCGGTATTATATGCAATGATTGGTTTGCATAATTTGAAGAGTCAATTTGGTTTGTCTGGAAACAGCGTAACCGGAATTCTTAAGTGGGTTAAAGAAATTCTCCCAAAAGAGAACATGTTACCAGACAATTATCCTACCATGAAGAAGAGTTTGAAGGGTTTAGGTTTGAAATACAAATCTATTCATGCTTGCAAGTATGATTGCATATTGTACCGGAATGAGCACGAAGAGAAGGATGAATGTCCTGTATGCAGTGAGCCTAGATATATGGTTTGTGAGAATGGAAATGACAAACATGCAAAAAATCGCAAGTGCTCGCAAGTCCCACAAAAGGTTTTGAAGTATTTTCCACTTGGGCCACGGTTAAAACATTTTTTTACTGTACCGTGGATAGCGGAGGCCATGACATGGCATGCTCGATGCGAGGTGGGTGGGAATTTGATGCGTCATCCGGTTGATTCACTCATCTGGCAAATTTCAAATGCACAACACCATGAATTTGCAAAGGAACCGCGCAACGTTCGTCTTGCAATCTCAACCGATGGGTTTAACCCTTTCGGTAATTTAAGTACTAGTCAGAGTTATTGGCCAGTTCTTATGGCGCCTTTAAGTCTTCCTCCGACGTTATGCATGAGAAAGGAGTTCACATTGTTATCTCTGTTGATACCCGGGCCTAAGGCTCCCAGTGATGATATTGATATATCCATATGAGGAAAAGCTTTTGACGCAAAACAGTGGAATATCAATTTCTGCCTTGACCACCTGTATCGCTAGCAAAAGTGATAAAAATCCAAAGAATACGGTGCTAACCTATTATGGGATAATTCAACAAATCCTAGAACTTGATTACTTGGATTTCACAGAAACCGTATTCTATTGTGATTGGGTAAAGGTGGAGGATACAACGAATGCTTGCAAAGTTGATCCCGACTCCAAACTTATTATGGTAGATTTATCAAAACTGAAGACTAAAGACCGCATAGTCGACGAGCCTTTTATTTGTGCCTTTCAGAATGTAAAGAAGGTATTCTACTCGAAGTGCATAAACGATGGCAATTGGTCTATTGTTGTGCATGCACCAAAGGGTATGACTACTGAAGTAGACGCATTAAAGGCTCCAAAAGAGTTCCAGTCAGCTCTTGATGACAACCCTAATTTGAAGGATCTTTTAGTTGATTTAGAGGAAGATTGAGTATCAAAATATTATTTTATCCTCATCAATCTTATTTGTATCCTATTATGATATTGACATTGTATTAGCACTTTACATTAATTTATGAATTTCATCTACTTTTAAGTGTAATGTCCCGCTATTTTTTGGTTCTACCATTTTTTTAATTGAACATAACTGTTTGCAAAAAATTCATTATTTTTTCACTGTCATAGGATACATTGATGTTGGGTTCGAACTACTATCAAACATAATCTGAAATTGCATCGCTGCTGGCATAGAGAAGGTTCTGATTGGTGTTGGGTGTAACAAAATATCCAGGTAATGGATAGACCTATGATGAACGTTATTTTAAGGTTAAATATGCATTGATTCAATTTTTTAATTATTTTGGGTTTGGATAACTTTTGAACACGTAAAACAACCTTAAAATAGCCATCGAACGGTGAAAATGTAAAACACCCACAAAACGGTCCCGCAAGAGTCACGAACATCTCGCACGGGACCAATGTAAGTCGTAGGAACCGACCGTGTAGTCACGGCGCTCCCGGCTTGTGTGTGTGCGTGTGTGCATGTTTGTGTGTGTGCGCGTGTGAGTGGGAAAGGGGGGAGGGGTGGGCAGGGGGCGCGTGTGTGCGTGTGTGCATGTTTGTGTGTGTGCGCGTGTGTGAGTGGGAAGGGGGGAGGGGACGGGCAGGGGGCGCGCGCGTGTGTGTGTGTGTGTTTGTGTGTGTGTGTGTGTGTGTGTGTGAGTGGGGAAGGGGGGAGGGGACGCGGCATGTATGCATATATGCATATGCATATATGTAGTGAGAGTGTGCGTGCGTGCGTGCGTGTGTTTGTGTGCGCGTGTGAGTGTGTGCATATTGGTGATAAAATCCAGAATAAAATAGAGAGTATACCTGATCTAGGGTGAATCCAAGAGTGGGATCTACAAAACAAACCTTCTGACACTCATATTCGGTCATCTGATCCGTTACGGTTGCCTCTAGTTCCGGTATGACGTAGGACTTTAAATAATTGTCACCTGAAAGAGAAATAGCATATCTGCATATATAATTATTAATATGAAACTAAATGAGAGATTTAGGAATAAAACATACCACAGTGATAACGAGGGAAAGGGGGGAGGGGACGGGGCAGGGGGCGGGGCGGGGCGGGGCAGTGTTGCATATATATGCAGGCATATATATGCAACTGCTGCATATATATGCAGTGCATATATATGCAGCCATATAACTGCTGCATATATATGCATATATATGCATATATATGCCAACTGCTGCATATATATGCTGCCCACCCCAGCCCACCTGCTGCCGTAACCGCCCCCCTATGCAAACACCCTGACCTGACCGCCTTCGCACCCACCCTCCCTCCATCGCCTGAAACTTCCGCCCACCTTACCCCTGCCGACGCACCTCCCGAGCCCAAAAAAATAACCCCCCAGCCTGCATCTGACCCAGGACAGCCTCCCGAAATCCCCCCAACCACTTCCGACCCCTTCGCAGCTCCCCGGCCTTCTTCCAATGGCAGCCCCTACCTTCATGTCCCCGGAAAATCCCCATATTCCGGCAGATCTGCCCCAGACCCTAACCAGCTCGTTCACACCTCTCATCCACACACTCCCGTCCCTCAACCTAGCCCAATTCAGCCCCTACACTACACAGCCCCCAATCCCGCTAATTCTTTTTAGGGGTCCACCTCATTTCACCCACCCGACCCCCAAAATGATCCACATCCTTTTACGGGTTTCATACCTACTTCAAACCCCCACCCGACCTCATATTTCCATCCTTCCACCCCATTTCACCCACCCTTATCATTTACCCGCACCACTTTTACCCCAAATCCTCGAACCGATGTACATCCCCAACCCCTCGTTACAGCCATTAACCTCGAAACCCTAAACCACCTGGAAATAGCCCCCGAACGGCCCCGTGGGTGGCACCAACACCTCCCACGGGACCAACGTAACTCGTAGAAACCGACCCCGCAGCCGCGGGTCTCCCGGTTTAAGAATACGACGGTAATTTGCGTATTTCTACACTTAAGCAAAACATGGCGTTAGAGGGTGAAAACTCGAAACAGCCCCCGAACGGCCCCGTGGGTGGCACCAACACCTCCCACGGGACCAACGTAACTCGTAGGAACTGACTCCGCAGCCGCGGGTCTCCCGGTTTGAGAGTACGACGGTAATTTGCTTATTTCCACACTTAGGCTTAAAAACATGGCGTTAGAGGGTGAGAACTCGAAACAGCCCCCGAACGGCCCCGTGGGTGGCACCAACACCTCCCACGGGACCAACGTAACTCGTAGGAACTGACCCCGCAGCCGTGGGTCTCCCGGTTTGAGAGTACGACGGTAATTTGCTTATTTCCACACTTAGGCTTAAAAACATGGCGTTAGAGGGTGAGAACTCGAAACAGCCCCCGAACGGCCCCGTGGGTGGCACCAACACCTCCCACGGGACCAACGTAACTCGTATGAACTGACCCCGCAGCCCGGGTGTACCGATTTGAGAGTACGACTGTAATTTTCTTATTTCCACACTTAGGCTTAAAAACATGGCGTTAGAGGGTGAGAACTCGAAACAGCCCCCGAACGGCCCCGTGGGTGGCACCAACACCTCCCACGGGACCAACGTAACTCGTAGGAACTGACCCCGCAGCCGCGGGTCTCCCGGTTTGAGAGTACGACCGTAATTTGCATATTTCCACACTAAGGCTTAAAAACATGGCGTTAGAGGGTGAGAACTCGAAACAGCCCCCGAACGGCCCCGTGGGTGGCACCAACACCTCCCACGGGACCAACGTAACTCGTAGGAACTGACCCCGCAGCCGCGGGTGTCCCGGTTTGAGAGTACGACGGTAATTTGCGTATTTCCACACTTAGGCTTAAAAACATGGCGTTAGAGGGTGAGAACTCGAAACAGCCCCCGAACGGCCCCGTGGGTGGCACCAACACCTCCCACGGGACCAACGTAACTCGTAGGAACTGACCCCGCAGCCGTGGGTCTCCCGGTTTGAGAGTACGACGGTAATTTGCTTATTTCCACACTTAGGCTTAAAAACATGGCGTTAGAGGGTGAGAACTCGAAACAGCCCCCGAACGGCCCCGTGGGTGGCACCAACACCTCCCACGGGACCAACGTAACTCGTAGGAACTGACTCCGCAGCCGCGGGTCTCCCGGTTTGAGAGTACGACGGTAATTTGCTTATTTCCACACTTAGGCTTAAAAACATGGCGTTAGAGGGTGAGAACTCGAAACAGCCCCCGAACGGCCCCGTGGGTGGCACCAACACCTCCCACGGGACCAACGTAACTCGTAGGAACTGACCCCGCAGCCGTGGGTCTCCCGGTTTGAGAGTACGACGGTAATTTGCTTATTTCCACACTTAGGCTTAAAAACATGGCGTTAGAGGGTGAGAACTCGAAACAGCCCCCGAACGGCCCCGTGGGTGGCACCAACACCTCCCACGGGACCAACGTAACTCGTATGAACTGACCCCGCAGCCCGGGTGTACCGGTTTGAGAGTACGACTGTAATTTTCTTATTTCCACACTTAGGCTTAAAAACATGGCGTTAGAGGGTGAGAACTCGAAACAGCCCCCGAACGGCCCCGTGGGTGGCACCAACACCTCCCACGGGACCAACGTAACTCGTAGGAACTGACCCCGCAGCCGCGGGTCTCCCGGTTTGAGAGTACGACCATAATTTGCATATTTCCACACTAAGGCTTAAAAACATGGCGTTAGAGGGTGAGAACTCGAAACAGCCCCCGAACGGCCCCGTGGGTGGCACCAACACCTCCCACGGGACCAACGTAACTCGTAGGAACTGACCCCGCAGCCGCGGGTGTCCCGGTTTGAGAGTACGACGGTAATTTGCGTATTTCCACACTTAGGCTTAAAAACATGGCGTTAGAGGGTGAGAACTCGAAACAGCCCCCGAACGGCCCCGTGGGTGGCACCAACACCTCCCACGGGACCAACGTAACTCGTAGGAACTGACCCCGCAGCTGCGGGTGTCCCGGTTTGAGAGTACGACGGTAATTTGCTTATTTCTGAAAACTCGAGCTTAAAAACATGGCGTTAGAGGGTGAGAACTCGAAACAGCCCCCGAACTGCCCCGTGGGTGGCACCAACACCTCCCACGGGACCAACGTAACTCGTAGGAACTGACCCCGCAGCCGCGGGTGTCCCGGTTTGAGAGTACGAAGGTAATTTGGTTATTTCCACACTTAGGCTTAAAAACATGGCGTTAGAGGGTGAGAACTCGAAACAGCCCCCGAACGACCCCGTGGGTGGCACCAACACCTCCCACGGGACCAACGTAACTCGTAGGAACTGACCCCGCAGCCGCGGGTGTCACGGTTTGAGAGTACGACGGTAATTTGCTTATTTCCACACTTAGGCTTAAAAACATGGCGTTAGAGGGTGAGAACTCGAAACAGCCCCCGAACGGCCCCGTGGGTGGCACCAACACCTCCCACGGGACCAACGTAACTCGTAGGAACTGACCCCGCAGCCGCGGGTCTCCCGGTTTGAGAGTACGACGGTAATTTGCTTATTTCCACACTTAGGCTTAAAAACATGGCGTTAGAGGGTGAGAACTCGAAACAGCCCCCGAACGGCCCTGTGGGTGGCACCAACACCTCCCACGGGACCAACGTAACTCGTAGGAACTGACCCCGTAGCCGCGGGTGTCCCGGTTTGAGAGGACGACGGTAATTTGCTTATTTCCACACTTAGGCTTAGAAACATGGCGTTAGAGGGTGAGAACTCGAAACAGCCCCCGAACGGCCCCGTGGGTGGCACCAACACCTCCCAAGGGACCAACGTAACTCGTAGGAACTGACCCCGCAGCCGCGGGTGTCCCGGTTTGAGAGTACGACGGTAATTTACTTATTTCCACACTTAGGCTTAAAAACATGGCGTTAGAGGGTGAGAACTCGAAACAGCCCCCGAACGGCCCCGTGGGTGGTACCAACACCTCCCACGGGACCAACGTAACTCGTAGGAACTGACCCCGCAGCCGCGGGTGTCCCGGTTTGAGAGTACGACGGTAATTTGCTTATTTCCACACTTAGAATTAAAAACATGGCGTTAGAGGGTGAGAACTCGAAACAGCCCCCGAACGGCCCCGTGGGTGGCACCAACACCTCCCACGGGACCAACGTAACTCGTAGGAACTGACCCCGCAACCGCGGGTGTCCCGGTTTGAGAGTACGACGGTAATTTGCTTATTTCTACACTTAGGCTTAACATGGCGTTAGAGGGGGAAAACTCGAAACAGCCCTCGAACGGCCCCGTGGGTGGCACCAACACCTCCCACGGGACCAACGTAACTCGTAGGAACTGACCCCGCAGGCGCGGGTGTCCCGGTTTGAGAGTACGACGGTAATTTACTAAATTCTGAAAACTCGAAACAGCCCCCGAACGGCCCCGTGGGTGGCACCAACACCTCCCACGGGACCAACGTAACTCGTAGGAACTGACCCTGCAGCCGTCGGTGTCCCGGTTTGAGAGTACGACGGTAAATTTCTTATTTCCACACTTAGGCTTAAAAACATGGCGTTAGAGGGTGAGAACTCTAAACAGCCCCCGAACGGCCCCGTGGGTGGCACCAACACCTCCCACGGGACCAACGTAACTCGTAGGAACTGACCCCGCAGCCGCGGGTGTCCCGGTTTGAGAGTACGACGGTAATTTGCTTATTTCCACACTTAGGCTTAAAAACATGGCGTTAGAGGGTGAGAACTCGAAACAGCCCCCGAACGGCCCCGTGGACCAACACCTCCCACGGGACCAACGTAACTCGTAGGAACTGACCCCGCAGCCGCGGGTGTCCCGGTTTGAGAGTACGACGGTAATTTGCTTATTTCCACACTTAGGCTTAAAAACATGGCGTTAGAGGGTGAGAACTCGAAACAGCCCCCGAACGGCCCCGTGGGTGGCACCAACACCTCCCACGGGACCAACGTAACTCGTAGGAACTGACCCCGCAGCCGCGGGTGTCCCGGTTTGAGAGTACGACGGTAATTTGCGTATTTCCACACTTAGGCTTAAAAACATGGCGTTAGAGGGTGAGAACTCGAAACAGCCCCCGAACGGCCCCGTGGGTGGCACCAACACCTCCCACGGGACCAACGTAACTCGTAGGAACTGACCCCGCAGCTGCGGGTGTCCCGGTTTGAGAGTACGACGGTAATTTGCTTATTTCTGAAAACTCGAGCTTAAAAACATGGCGTTAGAGGGTGAGAACTCGAAACAGCCCCCGAACGGCCCCGTGGGTGGCACCAACACCTCCCACGGGACCAACGTAACTCGTAGGAACTGACCCCGCAGCCGCGGGTGTCCCGGTTTGAGAGTACGAAGGTAATTTGCTTATTTCCACACTTAGGCTTAAAAACATGGCGTTAGAGGCTGAGAACTCGAAACAGCCCCCGAACGACCCTGTGGGTGGCACCAACACCTCCCACGGGACCAACGTAACTCGTAGGAACTGACCCCGCAGCCGCGGGTGTCCCGGTTTGAGAGTACGATGGTAATTTGCTTATTTCCACACTTAGGCTTAAAAACATGGCGTTAGAGGGTGAGAACTCGAAACAGCCCCCGAACGGCCCCGTGGGTGGCACCAACACCTCCCACGGGACCAACGTAACTCGTAGGAACTGACCCCGCAGCCGCGGGTCTCCCGGTTTGAGAGTACGACGGTAATTTGCTTATTTCCACACTTAGGCTTAAAAACATGGCGTTAGAGGGTGAGAACTCGAAACAGCCCCCGAACGGCCCCGTGGGTGGCACCAACACCTCCCACGGGACCAACGTAACTCGTAGGAACTAACCCCGTAGCCGCGGGTGTCCCGGTTTGAGAGGACGACGGTAATTTGCTTATTTCCACACTTAGGCTTAGAAACATGGCGTTAAAGGGTGAGAACTCGAAACAGCCCCCGAACGGCCCCGTGGGTGGCACCAACACCTCCCAAGGGACCAACGTAACTCGTAGGAACTGACCCCGCAGCCGCGGGTGTCCCGGTTTGAGAGTACGACGGTAATTTGCTTATTTCCACACTTAGAATTAAAAACATGGCGTTAGAGGGTGAGAACTCGAAACAGCCCCCGAACGGCCCCGTGGGTGGCACCAACACCTCCCACGGGACCAACGTAACTCGTAGGAACTGACCCCGCAGCCGCGGGTGTCCCGGTTTGAGAGTACGACGGTAATTTACTTATTTCCACACTTAGGCTTAAAAACATGGTGTTAGAGGGTGAGAACTCGAAACAGCCCCCGAACGGCCCCGTGGGTGGCACCAACACCTCCCACGGGACCAACGTAACTCGTAGGAACTGACCCCGCAGCCGCGGGTGTCCCGGTTTGAGAGTACGACGGTAATTTGCTTATTTCCACACTTAGAATTAAAAACATGGCGTTACGGGTGAGAACTCGAAACAGCCCCCGAACGGCCCCGTGGGTGGCACCAACACCTCCCACGGGACCAACGTAACTCGTAGGAACTGACCCCGCAACCGCGGGTGTCCCGGTTTGAGAGTACGACGGTAATTTGCTTATTTCTACACTTAGGCTTAACATGGCGTTAGAGGCGGAAAACTCGAAACAGCCCCCGAACGGCCCCGTGGGTGGCCCCAACACCTCCCACGGGACCAACGTAACTCGTAGGAACTGACCCCGCAGCCGCGGGTGTCCCGGTTTGAGAGTACGACGGTAATTTACTAAATTCTGAAAACTCGAAACAGCCCCCGAACGGCCCCGTGGGTGGCACCAACACCTCCCACGGGACCAACGTAACTCGTAGGAACTGACCCTGCAGCCGCCGGTGTCCCGGTTTGAGAGTACGACGGTAATTTGCTTATTTCCACACTTAGGCTTAAAAACATGGCGTTAGAGGGTGAGAACTCTAAACAGCCCCCGAACGGCCCCGTGGGTGGCACCAACACCTCCCACGGGACCAACGTAACTCGTAGGAACTGACCCCGCAGCCGCGGGTGTCCCGGTTTGAGAGTACGACGGTAATTTGCTTATTTCCACACTTAGGCTTAAAAACATGGCGTTAGAGGGTGAGAACTCGAAACAGCCCCCGAATGGCCCCGTGGGTGACACCAACACCTCCCACGGGACCAACGTAACTCGAAGGAACTGACCCCGCAGCCGCGGGTGTCCCGGTTTGAGAGTACGACGGTAATTTGCTTATTTCCACACTTAGGCTTAAAACCATGGCGTTAGAGGGTGAGAACTCGAAACAGCCCCCGAACGGCCCCGTGGGTGGCACCAACACCTCCCACGGGACCAACGTAACTCGTAGGAACTGACCCCGCAGCCGCGGGTCTCCCGGTTTGAGAGTACGACGGTAATTTGCTTATTTCCACACTTAGGCTTTAAAACATGGCGTTAGAGGGTGAGAACTCGAAATAGCCCCCGAACGGCCCCGTGGGTGGCACCAACACCTCCCACGGGTCCAACGTAACTGGTAGGAACTGACCCCGCAGCCGCGGGTGTCCCGGTTTGAGAGTACGACGGTAATTTGCTTATTTCCACACTTAGGCTTAAAAACATGGCGTTAGAGGGTGAGAACTCGAAACAGCCCCCGAACGGCCCCGTGGGTGGCACCAACACCTCCCACGGGACAAACGTAACTCGTAGGAACTGACCCCGCAGCCGCGGGTGTCCCCGATTGAGAGTACGACGGTAATTTTCTTATTTCCACACTTAGGCTTAAAAACATGGCGTTAGAGGGTGAGAACTCGAAACAGCCCCCGAACGGCCCCGTGGGTGACACGAACACCTCCCACGGGACCAACGTAACTCGTAGGAACTGACCCCGCAGCCGCGGGTGTCCCGGTTTGAGAGTACGACGGTAATTTGCTTATTTCCACACTTAGGCTTAAAAACATGGCGTTAGAGGGTGAGAACTCTAAACAGCCCCCGAACGGCCCCGTGGGTGGCACCAACACCTCCCACGGGACCAACGTAACTCGTAGGAACTGACCCCGCAGCCGCGGGTCTCCCGGTTTGAGAGTACGACGGTAATTTGCTTATTTCCACACTTAGGCTTTAAAACATGGCGTTAGAGGGTGAGAACTCGAAATAGCCCCCGAACGGCCCCGTGGGTTGCACCAACACCTCCCACGGGTCCAACGTAACTCGTAGGAACTGACCCCGCAGCCGCGGGTGTCCCGGTTTGAGAGTACGAAGGTAATTTGCTTATTTCCACACTTAGGCTTAAAAACATGGCGTTAGAGGGTGAGAACTCGAAACAGCTCCCGAACGGCCCCGTGGGTGGCACCAACACCTCCCACGGGACCAACGTAACTCGTAGGAACTGACCCCGCAGTCGCGGGTGTCCCGGTTTGAGAGTACGACGGTAATTTGCTTATTTCCACACTTAGGCTTAAAAACATGGCGTTAGAGGGTGAGAACTCTAAACAGCCCCCGAACGGCCCCGTGGGTGGCACCAACACCTCCCACGGGACCAACGTAACTCGTAGGAACTGACCCCGCAGCCGCGGGTGTCCCGGTTTGAGAGTACGACGGTAATTTGCTTATTTCCACACTTAGGCTTAAAAACATGGCGTTAGAGGGTGAGAACTCGAAACAGCCCCCCAACGGCCTCGTGGGTGGCACCAACACCTCCCACGGGACCAACGTAACTCGTAGGAACTGACCCTGCAGCCGCGGGTCTCCCGGTTTGAGAGTACGACGGTAATTTGCTTATTTCCACACTTAGGCTTAAAAACATGGCGTTAGAGGGTGAGAACTCGAAACAGCCCCCGAACGGCCCCGTGGGTGGCACCAACACCTCCCACGGGACCAACGTAACTCGTAGGAACTGACCCCGCAGCCGCGGGTGTCCCGGTTTGAGAGTACGACGGTAATTTGCTTATTTCCACACTTAGAATTAAAAACATGGCGTTAGAGGGTGAGAACTCGAAACAGCCCCCGAACGGCCCCGTGGGTGGCACCAACACCTCCCACGGGACCAACGTAACTCGTAGGAACTGACCCCGCAACCGCGGGTGTCCCGGTTTGAGAGTACGACGGTAATTTGCTTATTTCTACACTTAGGCTTAACATGGCGTTAGAGGGGGAAAACTCGAAACAGCCCTCGAACGGACCCGTGGGTGGCACCAACACCTCCCACGGGACCAACGTAACTCGTAGGAACTGACCCCGCAGGCGCGGGTGTCCCGGTTTGAGAGTACGACGGTAATTTACTAAATTCTGAAAACTCGAAACAGCCCCCGAACGGCCCCGTGGGTGGCACCAACACCTCCCACGGGACCATCGTAACTCGTAGGAACTGACCCTGCAGCCGTCGGTGTCCCGGTTTGAGAGTACGACGGTAATTTGCTTATTTCCACACTTAGGCTTAAAAACATGGCGTTAGAGGGTGAGAACTCTAAACAGCCCCCGAACGGCCCCGTGGGTGGCACCAACACCTCCCACGGGACCAACGTAACTCGTAGGAACTGACCCCGCAGCCGCGGGTGTCCCGGTTTGAGAGTACGACGGTAATTTGCTTATTTCCACACTTAGGCTTAAAAACATGGCGTTAGAGGGTGAGAACTCGAAACAGCCCCCGAACGGCCCCGTGGGTGACACCAACACCTCCCACGGGACCAACGTAACTCGTAGGAACTGACCCCGCAGCCGCGGGTGTCCCGGTTTGAGAGTACGACGGTAATTTGCTTATTTCCACACTTAGGCTTAAAAACATGGCGTTAGAGGGTTAGAACTCGAAACAGCCCCCGAACGGCCCCGTGGGTGGCACCAACACCTCCCACGGGACCAACGTAACTCGTAGGAACTGACCCCGCAGCCGCGGGTGTCCCGGTTTGAGAGTACGACGGTAATTTGCGTATTTCCACACTTAGGCTTAAAAACATGGCGTTAGAGGGTGAGAACTCGAAACAGCCCCCGAACGGCCCCGTGGGTGGCACCAACACCTCCCACGGGACCAACGTAACTCGTAGGAACTGACCCCGCAGCTGCGGGTGTCCCGGTTTGAGAGTACGACGATAATTTGCTTATTTGTGAAAACTCGAGCTTAAAAACATGGCGTTAGAGGGTGAGAACTCGAAACAGCCCCCGAACGGCCCCGTGGGTGGCACCAACACCTCCCACGGGACCAACGTAACTCGTAGGAACTGACCCCGCAGCCGCGGGTGTCCCGGTTTGAGAGTACGAAGGTAATTTGCTTATTTCCACACTTAGGCTTAAAAACATGGCGTTAGAGGGTGAGAACTCGAAACAGCCCCCGAACGACCCCGTGGGTGGCACCAACACCTCCCACGGGACCAACGTAACTCGTAGGAACTGACCCCGCAGCCGCGGGTGTCCCGGTTTGAGAGTACGACGGTAATTTGCTTATTTCCACACTTAGGCTTAAAAACATGGCGTTAGAGGGTGAGAACTCGAAACAGCCCCCGAACGGCCCCGTGGGTGGCACCAACACCTCCCACGGGACCAACGTAACTCGTAGGAACTGACCCCGCAGCCGCGGGTCTCCCGGTTTGAGAGTACGACGGTAATTTGCTTATTTCCACACTTAGGCTTAAAAACATGGCGTTAGAGGGTGAGAACTCGAAATAGCCCCCGAACGGCCCCATGGGTGGCACCAACACCTCCCACGGGACCAACGTAACTCGTAGGAACTAACCCCGTAGCCGCGGGTGTCCCGGTTTGAGAGGACGACGGTAATTTGCTTATTTCCACACTTAGGCTTAGAAACATGGCGTTAAAGGGTGAGAACTCGAAACAGCCCCCGAACGGCCCCGTGGGTGGCACCAACACCTCCCAAGGGACCAACGTAACTCGTAGGAACTGACCCCGCAGCCGCGGGTGTCCCGGTTTGAGAGTACGACGGTAATTTGCTTATTTCCACACTTAGAATTAAAAACATGGCGTTAGAGGGTGAGAACTCGAAACAGCCCCCGAACGGCCCCGTGGGTGGCACCAACACCTCCCACGGGACCAACGTAACTCGTAGGAACTGACCCCGCAACCGCGGGTGTCCCGGTTTGAGAGTACGACGGTAATTTGCTTATTTCTACACTTAGGCTTAACATGGCGTTAGAGGGGGAAAACTCGAAACAGCCCCCGAACGGCCCCGTGGGTGGCACCAACACCTCCCACGGGACCAACGTAACTCGTAGGAACTGACCCCGCAGCCGCGGGTGTCCCGGTTTGAGAGTACGACGGTAATTTACTAAATTCTGAAAACTCGAAACAGCCCCCGAACGGCCCCGTGGGTGGCACCAACACCTCCCACGGGACCAACGTAACTCGTAGGAACTGACCCTGCAGCCGCCGGTGTCCCGGTTTGAGAGTACGACGGTAATTTGCTTATTTCCACACTTAGGCTTAAAAACATGGCGTTAGAGGGTGAGAACTCTAAACAGCCCCCGAACGGCCCCGTGGGTGGCACCAACACCTCCCACGGGACCAACGTAACTCGTAGGAACTGACCCCGCAGCCGCGGGTGTCCCGGTTTGAGAGTACGACGGTAATTTGCTTATTTCCCCACTTAGGCTTAAAAACATGGCGTTAGAGGGTGAGAACTCGAAACAGCCCCCGAACGGCCCCGTGGGTGACACCAACACCTCCCACGGGACCAACGTAACTCGTAGGAACTGACCCCGCAGCCGCGGGTGTCCCGGTTTGAGAGTACGACGGTAATTTGCTTATTTCCACACTTAGGCTTAAAAACATGGCGTTAGAGGGTGAGAACTCGAAACAGCCCCCGAACGGCCCCGTGGGTGGCACCAACACCTCCCACGGGACCAACGTAACTCGTAGGAACTGACCCCGCAGCCGCGGGTCTCCCGGTTTGAGAGTACGACGGTAATTTGCTTATTTCCACACTTAGGCTTTAAAACATGGCGTTAGAGGGTGAGAACTCGAAATAGCCCCCGAACGGCCCCGTGGGTGGCACCAACACCTCCCACGGGTCCAACGTAACTCGTAGGAACTGACCCCGCAGCCGCGGGTGTCCCGGTTTGAGAGTACGACGGTAATTTGCTTATTTCCACACTTAGGCTTAAAAACATGGCGTTAGAGGGTGAGAACTCGAAACAGCCCCCGAACGGCCCCGTGGGTGGCACCAACACCTCCCACGGGACCAACGTAACTCGTAGGAACTGACCCCGCAGCCGCGGGTGTCCTGGTTTGGGAGTACGACGGTAATTTGCCTATTTCTACACTTAGGCTTAACATGGCGTTAGAGGGTGAGAACTCGAAACAGCCCCCGAACGGCCCCGTGGGTGACACGAACACCTCCCACGGGACCAACGTAACTCGTAGGAACTGACCCCGCAGCCGCGGGTGTCCCGGTTTGAGAGTACGACGGTAATTTGCTTATTTCCACACTTAGGCTTAAAAACATGGCGTTAGACGGTGAGAACTCGAAACAGCCCCCGAACGGCCCCGTGGGTGGCACCAACACCTCCCACGGGACCAACGTAACTCGTAGGAACTGACCCCGCAGCCGCGGGTCTCCCGGTTTGAGAGTACGACGGTAATTTGCTTATTTCCACACTTAGGCTTTAAAACATGGCGTTAGAGGGTGAGAACTCGAAATAGCCCCCGAACGGCCCCGTGGGTGGCACCAACACCTCCCACGGGTCCAACGTAACTCGTAGGAACTGACCCCGCAGCCGCGGGTGTCCCGGTTTGAGAGTACGAAGGTAATTTGCTTATTTCCACACTTAGGCTTAAAAACATGGCGTTAGAGGGTGAGAACTCGAAACAGCTCCCGAACGGCCCCGTGGGTGGCACCAACACCTCCCACGGGACCAACGTAACTCGTAGGAACTAACCCCGCAGTCGCGGGTGTCCCGATTTGAGAGTACGACGGTAATTTGCTTATTTCCACACTTAGACTTAAAAACATGGCGTTAGAGGGTGAGAACTCGAAATAGCCCCCGAACGGCCCCGTGGGTGGCACCAACACCTCCCACGGGACCAACGTAACTCGTAGGAACTGACCCCGCAGCCGCGGGTGTCCCGGTTTGAGAGTACGACGGTAATTTGCTTATTTCTACACTTAGGCTTAACATGGCGTTAGAGGGTGAAAACTGGAAACAGCCCCCGAACGGCCCCGTGGGTGGCACCAACACCTCCCACGGGACCAACGTAACTCGTAGGAACTGACCCCGCAGCCGTGGGTGTCCCGGTTTGAGAGTACGACGGTAATTTACTTATTTTTGAAAACTCGAAACAGCCCCCGAACGGCCCCGTGGGTGGCACCAACACCTCCCACGAGACCAACGTAACTCGTAGGAACTGACCCCGCAGCCGTGGGTGTCCCGGTTTGAGAGTACGACGGTAATTTACTTATTTTTGAAAACTCGAAACAGCCCCCGAACGGCCCCGTGGGTGGCACCAACACCTCCCACGGGACCAACGTAACTCGTAGGAACTGACCCCGCAGCCGCGGGTCTCCTGGTTTGAGAGTACGACGGTAATTTGCTTATTTCCACACTTAGGCTTAAAAACATGGCGTTAGAGGGTGAGAACTCTAAACAGCCCCCGAACGGCCCCGTGGGTGGCACCAACACCTCCCACGGGACCAACGTAACTCGTAGGAACTGACCCCGCAGCCGCGGGTGTTCCGGTTTGAGAGTACGACGGTAATTTGCTTATTTCCACACTTAGGCTTAAAAACATGGCGTTAGAGGGTGAGAACTCGAAACAGCCCCCCAACGGCCCCGTGGGTGGCACCAACACCTCCCACGGGACCAACGTAACTCGTAGGAACTGACCCCGCAGCCGCGGGTTTCCCGGTTTGAGAGTACGACGGTAATTTGCTTATTTCCACACTTAGGCTTTAAAACATGGCGTTAGAGGGTGAGAACTCGAAACAGCCCCCGAACGGCCCCGTGGGTGGCACCAACACCTCCCACGGGACCAACGTAACTCGTAGGAACTGACCCCGCAGCCGCGGGTGTCCCGGTTTGAGAGTACGACGGTAATTTGCTTATTTCCACACTTAGGCTTAAAAACATGGCGTTAGAGGGTGAGAACTCGATACAGCTCCCGAACGGCCCCGTGGGTGGCACCAACACCTCCCACGGGACCAACGTAACTCGTAGGAGCTGACCCCGCAGTCGCGGGTGTCCCGATTTGAGAGTACGACGGTAATTTGCTTATTTCCACACTTAGACTTAAAAACATGGCGTTAGAGGGTGAGAACTCGAAACAGCCCCCGAACGGCCCCGTGGGTGGCATCAACACCTCCCACGGGACCAACGTAACTCGTAGGAACTGACCCCGCAGCCGCGGGTGTCCCGGTTTGAGAGTACGACGGTAATTTGCTTATTTCTACACTTAGGCTTAACATGGCGTTAGAGGGTGAAAACTGGAAACAGCCCCCGAACGGCCCCGTGGGTGGCACCAACACCTCCCACGGGACCAACGTAACTCGTAGGAACTGACCCCGCAGCCGCGGGTGTCCCGGTTTGAGAGTACGACGGTAATTTACTTATTTTTGAAAACTCGAAACAGCCCCCGAACGGCCCCGTGGGTGGCACCAACACCTCCCACGGGACCAACGTAACTCGTAGGAACTGACCCCGCAGCCGCGGGTGTCCCTTTTTGAGAGTACGACGGTAATTTGCTTATTTCCACACTTAGGCTTAAAAACATGGCGTTAGAGGGTGAGAACTCGAAACAGCCCCCGAACGGCCCCGTGGGTGGCACCAACACCTCCCACGGGACCAACGTAACTCGTAGGAACTGACCCCGCAGCCGCGGGTCTCCCGGTTTGAGAGTACGACGGTAATTTGCTTATTTCCACACTTAGGCTTAAAAACATGGCGTTAGAGGGTGATAACTCGAAACAGCCCCCGAACGGCCCCGTGGGTGGCACCAACACCTCCCACGGGACCAACGTAACTCGTAGGAACTGACCCCGCAGCCGCGGGTGTCCCGGTTTGAGAGTACGACGGTAATTTGCTTATTTCCACACTTAGGCTTAAAAACATGGCGTTAGAGGGTGAGAACTCGAAACAGCTCCCGAACGGCCCCGTGGGTGGCACCAACACCTCCCACGGGACCAACGTAACTCGTAGGAACTGACCCCGCAGCCGCGGGTGTCCCGGTTTGAGAGTACGACGGTAATTTGCTTATTTCCACACTTAGACTTAAAAACATGGCGTTAGAGGGTGAGAACTCGAAACAGCCCCCGAACGGCCCCGTGGGTGGCACCAACACCTCCCACGGGACCAACACAACTTGTAGGAACTGACCCCGCAACCGCGGGTGTCCCGGTTTGAGAGTACGACGGTAATTTGCTTATTTCTACATTAGGCTTAACATGGCGTTAGAGGGGGAAAACTCGAAACAGCCCCCGAACGGCCCCGTGGGTGGCACCAACACCTCCCACGGGACCAACGTAACACGTAGGAACTGACCCCGCAGCCGCGGGTGTCCCGGTTTGAGAGTACGACGGTAATTTACTTAATTCTGAAAACTCGAAACAGCCCCCGAACGGCCCCGTGGGTGGCACCAACACCTCCCACGGGACCAACGTAACTCGTAGGAACTGACCCCGCAGCCGCGGGTGTCCCGGTTTGAGAGTACGACGGTAATTTGCTTATTTACACACTTAGGCTTAAAAACATGGCGTTAGAGGGTGAGAACTCTAAACAGCCCCCGAACGGCCCCGTGGGTGGCACCAACACCTCCCACGGGACCAACGTAACTCGTAGGAACTGACCCCGCAGCCGCGGGTGTCCCGGTTTGAGAGTACGACGGTAATTTTCTTATTTCCACACTTAGGCTTAAAAACATGGCGTTAGAGGGTGAGAACTCGAAACAGCCCCCGAACGGCCCCGTGGGTGACACCAACACCTCCCACGGGACCAACGTAACCCGTAGGAACTGACCCCGCAGCCGCGGATGTCCCGGTTTGAGAGTACGACGGTAATTTGCTTATTTCCACACTTAGGCTTAAAAACATGGCGTTAGAGGGTGAGAACTCGAAACAGCAACCGAACGGCCCCGTGGGTGGCACCAACACCTCCCACGGGACCAACGTAACTCGTAGGAACTGACCCCGCAGCCGCGGGTCTCCCGGTTTGAGAGTACGACGGTAATTTGCTTATTTCCACACTTAGGCTTTAAAACATGGCGTTAGAGGGTGAGAACTCGAAATAGCCCCCGAACGGCCCCGTGGGTGGCACCAACACCTCCCACGGGACCAACGTAACTCGTAGGAACTGACCCCGCAGTCGCGGGTGTCCCGGTTTGAGAGTACGAAGGTAATTTGCTTATTTCCACACTTAGGCTTAAAAACATGGCGTTAGAGGGTGAGAACTCGAAACAGCTCCCGAACGGCCCCGTGGGTGGCACCAACACCTCCCACGGGACCAACGTAACTCGTAGGAACTGACCCCGCAGTCGCGGGTGTCCCGATTTGAGAGTACGACGGTAATTTGCTTATTTCCACACTTAGGCTTAGAAACATGGCGTTAAAGGGTGAGAACTCGAAACAGCCCCCGAACGGCCCCGTGGGTGGCACCAACACCTCCCAAGGGACCAACGTAACTCGTAGGAACTGACCCCACAGCCGCGGGTGTCCCGGTTTGAGAGTACGACGGTAATTTACTTATTTCCACACTTAGGCTTAAAAACATGGTGTTAGAGGGTGAGAACTCGAAACAGCCCCCGAACGGCCCCGTGGGTGGCACCAACACCTCCCACGGGACCAACGTAACTCGTAGGAACTGACCCCGCAGCCGCGGGTGTCCCGGTTTGAGAGTACGACGGTAATTTGCTTATTTCCACACTTAGACTTAAAAACATGGCGTTAGAGGGTGAGAACTCGAAACAGCCCCCGAACGGCCCCATGGGTGGCACCAACACCTCCCACGGGACCAACGTAACTCGTAGGAACTGGCCCCGCAACCGCGGGTGTCCCGGTTTGAGAGTACGACGGTAATTTGCTTATTTCTACATTAGGCTTAACATGGCGTTAGAGGGGGAAAACTCGAAAATGCCCCCGAACGGCCCCGTGGGTGGCACCAACACCTCCCACGGGACCAACGTAACTCGTAGGAACTGACCCCGCAGCCGCGGGTGTCCCGGTTTGAGAGTACGACGGTAATTTACTTAATTCTGAAAACTCGAAACAGCCCCCGAACGGCCCCGTGGGTGGCACCAACACCTCCCACGGGACCAACTTAACTCGTAGGAACTGACCCTGCAGCCGCCGGTATCCCGGTTTGAGAGTACGACGGTAATTTGCTTATTTACACACTTAGGCTTAAAAACATGGCGTTAGAGGGTGAGAACTCTAAACAGCCCCCGAACGGCCCCGTGGGTGGCACCAACACCTCCCACGGGACCAACGTAACTCGTAGGAACTGACCCCGCAGCCGCGGGTGTCCCGGTTTGAGAGTACGACGGTAATTTTCTTATTTCCACACTTAGGCTTAAAACACATGGCGTTAGAGGGTGAGAACTCGAAACAGCCCCCGAACGGCCCCGTGGGTGACACCAACACCTCCCACGGGACCAACGTAACTCGTAGGAACTGACCCCGCAGCCGCGGGTGTCCCGGTTTGAGAGTACGACGGTAATTTGCTTATTTCCACACTTAGGCTTTAAAACATGGCGTTAGAGGGTGAGAACTCGAAACAGCCCCCGAACGGCCCCGTGGGTGGCACCAACACCTCCCACGGGACCAACGTAACTCGTAGGAACTGACCCCGCAGCCGCGGGTCTCCCGGTTTGAGAGTACGACGGTAATTTGCTTATTTCCACACTTAGGCTTTAAAACATGGCGTTAGAGGGTGAGAACTCGAAATAGCCCCTGAACGGCCCCGTGGGTGGCACCAACACCTCCCACGGGACCAACGTAACTCGTAGGAACTGACCCCGCAGCCGCGGGTGTCCCGGTTTGAGAGTACGAAGGTAATTTGCTTATTTCCACACTTAGGCTTAAAAACATGGCGTTAGAGGGTGAGAACTCGAAACAACTCCCGAACGGCCCCGTGGGTGGCACCAACACCTCCCACGGGACCAACGTAACTCGTAGGAACTGACCCCGCAGTCGCGGGTGTCCCGATTTGAGAGTACGACGGTAATTTGCTTATTTCCACACTTAGGCTTAGAAACATGGCGTTAAAGGGTGAGAACTCGAAACAGCCCCCGAACGGCCCCGTGGGTGGCACCAACACCTCCCAAGGGACCAACGTAACTCGTAGGAACTGACCCCGCAGCCGCGGGTGTCCCGGTTTGAGAGTACGACGGTAATTTACTTATTTCCACACTTAGGCTTAAAAACATGGTGTTAGAGGGTGAGAACTCGAAACAGCCCCCGAACGGCCCCGTGGGTGGCACCAACACCTCCCACGGGACCAACGTAACTCGTAGGAACTGACCCCGCAGCCGCGGGTGTCCCGGTTTGAGAGTACGACGGTAATTTGCTTATTTCCTCACTTAGAATTAAAAACATGGCGTTAGAGGGTGAGAACTCGAAACAGCCCCCGAACGGCCCCGTGGGTGGCACCAACACCTCCCACGGGACCAACGTAACTCGTAGGAACTGACCCCGCAACCGCGGGTGTCCCGGTTTGAGAGTACGACGGTAATTTGCTTATTTCTACACTTAGGCTTAACATGGCGTTAGAGGGGAAAAACTCGAAACAGCCCCCGAACGGCCCCGTGGGTGGCACCAACACCTCCCACGGGACCAACGTAACTCGTAGGAACTGACCCCGCAGCCGCGGGTGTCCCGGTTTGAGAGTACGACGGTAATTTACTTAATTCTGAAAACTCGAAACAGCCCCCGAACGGCCCCGTGGGTGGCACCAACACCTCCCACGGGACCAACGTAACTCGTAGGAACTGACCCTGCAGCCGCCGGTGTCCCGGTTTGAGAGTACGACGGTAATTTGCTTATTTCCACACTTAGGCTTAAAAACATGGCGTTAGAGGGTGAGAACTCTAAACAGCCCCCGAACGGCCCCGTGGGTGGCACCAACACCTCCCACGGGACCAACGTAACTCGTAGGAACTGACCCCGCAGCCGCGGGTGTCCCGGTTTGAGAGTACGACGGTAATATTCTTATTTCCACACTTAGGCTTAAAAACATGGCGTTAGAGGGTGAGAACTCGAAACAGCCCCCGAACGGCCCCGTGGGTGACACCAACACCTCCCACGGGACCAACGTAACTCGTAGGAACTGACCCCGCAGCCGCGGGTGTCCCGGTTTGAGAGTACGAGGGTAATTTGCTTATTTCCACACTTAGGCTTTAAAACATGGCGTTAGAGGGTGAGAACTCGAAACAGCCCCCGAACGGCCCCGTGGGTGGCACCAACACCTCCCACGGGACCAACGTAACTCGTAGGAACTGACCCCGCAGTCGCGGGTGTCCCGATTTGAGAGTACGACGGTAATTTGCCTATTTCCACACTTAGACTTAAAAACAGGGCGTTAGAGGGTGAGAACTCGAAATAGCCCCCGAACGGCCCCGTGGGTGGCACCAACACCTCCCACGGGACCAACGTAACTCGTAGGAACTGACCCCGCAGCCGCGGGTGTCCCGGTTTGAGAGTACGACGGTAATTTGCTTATTTTTACACTTAGGCTTAACATGGCGTTAGAGGGTGAAAACTGGAAACAGCCCCCGAACGGCCCCGTGGGTGGCACCAACACCTCCCACGGGACCAACGTAACTCGTAGGAACTGACCCCGCAGCCGTGGGTGTCCCGGTTTGAGAGTACGACGGTAATTTACTTATTTTTGAAAACTCGAAACAGCCCCCGAACGGCCCCGTGGGTGGCACCAACACCTCCCAAGGGACCAACGTAACTCGTAGGAACTGACCCCGCAGCCGCGGGTGTCCCGGTTTGAGAGTACGACGGTAATTTACTTATTTCCACACTTAGGCTTAAAAACATGGTGTTAGAGGGTGAGAACTCGAAACAGCCCCCGAACGGCCCCGTGGGTGGCACCAACACCTCCCACGGGACCAACGTAACTCGTAGGAACTGACCCCGCAGCCGCGGGTGTCCCGGTTTGAGAGTACGACGGTAATTTGCTTATTTCCACACTTAGAATTAAAAACATGGCGTTAGAGGGTGAGAACTCGAAACAGCCCCCGAACGTCCCCGTGGGTGGCACCAACACCTCCCACGGGACCAACGTAACTCGTAGGAACTGACCCCGCAATCGCGGGTGTCCCGGTTTGAGAGTACGACGGTAATTTGCTTATTTCTACACTTAGGCTTAACATGGCGTTAGAGGGGGAAAACTCGAAACAGCCCCCGAACGGCCCCGTGGGTGGCACCAACACCTCCCACGGGACCAACGTAACTCGTAGGAACTGACCCCGCAGCCGCGGGTGTCCCGGTTTGAGAGTACGACGGTAATTTACTTAATTCTGAAAACTCGAAACAGCCCCCGAACGGCCCCGTGGGTGGCACCAACACCTCCCACGGGACCAACGTAACTCGTAGGAACTGACCCTGCAGCCGCCGGTGTCCCGGTTTGAGAGTACGACGGTAATTTGCTTATTTCCACACTTAGGCTTAAAAACATGGCGTTAGAGGGTGAGAACTCTAAACAGCCCCCGAACGGCCCCGTGGGTGGCACCAACACCTCCCACGGGACCAACGTAACTCGTAGGAAATGACCCCGCAGCCGCGGGTGTCCCGGTTTGAGAGTACGACGGTAATTTTCTTATTTCCACACTTAGGCTTAAAAACATGGCGTTAGAGGGTGAGAACTCGAAACAGCCCCCGAACGGCCCCGTGGGTGACACCAACACCTCCCACGGGACCAACGTAACTCGTAGGAACTGACCCCGCAGCCGCGGGTGTCCCGGTTTGAGAGTACGACGGTAATTTGCTTATTTCCACACTTAGGCTTAAAAACATGGCGTTAGAGGGTGAGAACTCGAAACAGCCCCCGAACGGCCCCGTGGGTGGCTCCAACACCTCCCACGGGACCAACGTAACTCGTAGGAACTGACCCCGCAGCCGCGGGTCTCCCGGTTTGAGAGTACGACGGTAATTTGCTTATTTCCACACTTAGGCTTTAAAACATGGCGTTAGAGGGTGAGAACTCGAAATAGCCCCCGAACGGCCCCGTGGGTGGCACCAACACCTCCCACGGGTCCAACGTAACTCGTAGGAACTGACTCCGCAGCCGCGGGTGTCCCGGTTTGAGAGTACGAAGGTAATTTGCTTATTTCCACACTTTGGCTTAAAAACATGGCGTTAGAGGGTGAAAACTCGAAACAGCCCCCGAACGGCCCCGTGGGTGGCACCAACACCTCCCACGGGACCAACGTAACTCGTAGGAACTGACCCCGCAGCCGCGGGTGTCCCGGTTTGAGAGTACGACGGTAATTTGCTTATTTCCACACTTAGGCTTAAAAACATGGCGTTAGAGGGTGAGAACTCGAAACAGCCCCCGAACGGCCCCGTGGGTGACACCAACACCTCCCACGGGACCAACGTAACTCGTAGGAACTGACCCCGCAGCCGCGGGTGTCCCGGTTTGAGAGTACGACGGTAATTTGCTTATTTCCACACTTAGGCTTAAAAACATGGCGTTAGAGGGTGAGAACTCGAAACAGCCCCCGAACGGCCCCGTGGGTGGCACCAACTCCTCCCACGGGACCAACGTAACTCGTAGGAACTGACCCCGCAGCCGCGGGTCTCCCGGTTTGAGAGTACGACGGTAATTTGCTTATTTCCACACTTAGGCTTTAAAACATGGCGTTAGAGGGTGAGAACTCGAAATAGCCCCCGAACGGCCCCGTGGGTGGCACCAACACCTCCCACGGGTCCAACGTAACTCGTAGGAACTGACCCCGCAGCCGCGGGTGTCCCGGTTTGAGAGTACGACGGTAATTTGCTTATTTCCACACTTAGGCTTAAAAACATGGCGTTAGAGGGTGAGAACTCGAAACAGCCCCCGAACGGCCCCGTGGGTGGCACCAACACCTCCCACGGGACCAACGTAACTCGTAGGAACTGACCCCGCAGCCGCGGGTGTCCTGGTTTGGGAGTACGACGGTAATTTGCCTATTTCTACACTTAGGCTTAACATGGCGTTAGAGGGTGAGAACTCGAAACAGCCCCCGAACGGCCCCGTGGGTGACACCAACACCTCCCACGGGACCAACGTAACTCGTAGGAACTGACCCCGCAGCCGCGGGTGTCCCGGTTTGAGAGTACGACGGTAATTTGCTTATTTCCACACTTAGGCTTAAAAACATGGCGTTAGACGGTGAGAACTCGAAACAGCCCCCGAACGGCCCCGTGGGTGGCACCAACACCTCCCACGGGACCAACGTAACTCGTAGGAACTGACCCCGCAGCCGCGGGTCTCCCGGTTTGAGAGTACGACGGTAATTTGCTTATTTCCACACTTAGGCTTTAAAACATGGCGTTAGAGGGTGAGAACTCGAAATAGCCCCCGAACGGCCCCGTGGGTGGCACCAACACCTCCCACGGGTCCAACGTAACTCGTAGGAACTGACCCCGCAGCCGCGGGTGTCCCGGTTTGAGAGTACGAAGGTAATTTGCTTATTTCCACACTTAGGCTTAAAAACATGGCGTTAGAGGGTGAGAACTCGAAACAGCTCCCGAACGGCCCCGTGGGTGGCACCAACACCTCCCACGGGACCAACGTAACTCGTAGGAACTGACCCCGCAGTCGCGGGTGTCCCGATTTGAGAGTACGACGGTAATTTGCTTATTTCCACACTTAGACTTAAAAACATGGCGTTAGAGGGTGAGAACTCGAAATAGCCCCCGAACGGCCCCGTGGGTGGCCCCAACACCTCCCACGGGACCAACGTAACTCGTAGGAACTGACCCCGCAGCCGCGGGTGTCCCGGTTTGAGAGTACGACGGTAATTTGCTTATTTCTACACTTAGGCTTAACATGGCGTTAGAGGGTGAAAACTGGAAACAGCCCCCGAACGGCCCCGTGGGTGGCACCAACACCTCCCACGGGACCAACGTAACTCGTAGGAACTGACCCCGCAGCCGTGGGTGTCCCGGTTTGAGAGTACGACGGTAATTTACTTATTTTTGAAAACTCGAAACAGCCCCCGAACGGCCCCGTGGGTGGCACCAACACCTCCCACGAGACCAACGTAACTCGTAGGAACTGACCCCGCAGCCGTGGGTGTCCCGGTTTGAGAGTACGACGGTAATTTACTTATTTTTGAAAACTCGAAACAGCCAGCGAACGGCCCCGTGGGTGGCACCAACACCTCCCACGGGACCAACGTAACTCGTAGGAACTGACCCCGCAGCCGCGGGTCTCCTGGTTTGAGAGTACGACGGTAATTTGCTTATTTCCACACTTAGGCTTAAAAACATGGCGTTAGAGGGTGAGAACTCTAAACAGCCCCCGAACGGCCCCGTGGGTGGCACCAACACCTCCCACGGGACCAACGTAACTCGTAGGAACTGACCCCGCAGCCGCGGGTGTTCCGGTTTGAGAGTACGACGGTAATTTGCTTATTTCCACACTTAGGCTTAAAAACATGGCGTTAGAGGGTGAGAACTCGAAACAGCCCCCCAACGGCCCCGTGGGTGGCACCAACACCTCCCACGGGACCAACGTAACTCGTAGGAACTGACCCCGCAGCCGCGGGTTTCCCGGTTTGAGAGTACGACGGTAATTTTCTTATTTCCACACTTAGGCTTTAAAACATGGCGTTAGAGGGTGAGAACTCGAAACAGCACCCGAACGGCCCCGTGGGTGGCACCAACACCTCCCACGGGACCAACGTAACTCGTAGGAACTGACCCCGCAGCCGCGGGTGTCCCGGTTTGAGAGTACGACGGTAATTTGCTTATTTCCACACTTAGGCTTAAAAACATGGCGTTAGAGGGTGAGAACTCGATACAGCTCCCGAACGGCCCCGTGGGTGGCACCAACACCTCCCACGGGACCAACGTAACTCGTAGGAGCTGACCCCGCAGTCGCGGGTGTCCCGATTTGAGAGTACGACGGTAATTTGCTTATTTCCACACTTAGACTTAAAAACATGGCGTTAGAGGGTGAGAACTCGAAACAGCCCCCGAACGGCCCCGTGGGTGGCATCAACACCTCCCACGGGACCAACGTAACTCGTAGGAACTGACCCCGCAGCCGCGGGTGTCCCGGTTTGAGAGTACGACGGTAATTTGCTTATTTCTACACTTAGGCTTAACATGGCGTTAGAGGGTGAAAACTGGAAACAGCCCCCGAACGGCCCCGTGGGTGGCACCAACACCTCCCACGGGACCAACGTAACTCGTAGGAACTGACCCCGCAGCCGCGGGTGTCCCGGTTTGAGAGTACGACGGTAATTTACTTATTTTTGAAAACTCGAAACAGCCCCCGAACGGCCCCGTGGGTGGCACCAACACCTCCCACGGGACCAACGTAACTCGTAGGAACTGACCCCGCAGCCGCGGGTGTCCCGGTTTGAGAGTACGACGGTAATTTGCTTATTTCCACACTTAGGCTTAAAAACATGGCGTTAGAGGGTGAGAACTCGAAACAGCCCCCGAACGGCCCCGTGGGTGGCACCAACACCTCCCACGGGACCAACGTAACTCGTAGGAACTGACCCCGCAGCCGCGGGTGTCCCGGTTTGAGAGTACGACGGTAATTTGCTTATTTCCACACTTAGGCTTAAAAACATGGCGTTAGAGGGTGAGAACTCGAAACAGCTCCCGAACGGCCCCGTGGGTGGCACCAACACCTCCCACGGGACCAACGTAACTCGTAGGAACTGACCCCGCAGCCGCGGGTGTCCCGGTTTGAGAGTACGACGGTAATTTGCTTATTTCCACACTTAGACTTAAAAACATGGCGTTAGAGGGTGAGAACTCGAAACAGCCCCCGAACGGCCCCGTGGGTGGCACCAACACCTCCCACGGGACCAACGCAACTTGTAGGAACTGACCCCGCAACCGCGGGTGTCCCGGTTTGAGAGTACGACGGTAATTTGCTTATTTCTACATTAGGCTTAACATGGCGTTAGAGGGGGAAAACTCGAAACAGCCCCCGAACGGCCCCGTGGGTGGCACCAACACCTCCCACGGGACCAACGTAACACGTAGGAACTGACCCCGCAGCCGCGGGTGTCCCGGTTTGAGAGTACGACGGTAATTTACTTAATTCTGAAAACTCGAAACAGCCCCCGAACGGCCCCGTGGGTGGCACCAACACCTCCCACGGGACCAACGTAACTCGTAGGAACTGACCCCGCAGCCGCGGGTGTCCCGGTTTGAGAGTACGACGGTAATTTGCTTATTTACACACTTAGGCTTAAAAACATGGCGTTAGAGGGTGAGAACTCTAAACAGCCCCCGAACGGCCCCGTGGGTGGCACCAACACCTCCCACGGGACCAACGTAACTCGTAGGAACTGACCCCGCAGCCGCGGGTGTCCCGGTTTGAGAGTACGACGGTAATTTTCTTATTTCCACACTTAGGCTTAAAACACATGGCGTTAGAGGGTGAGAACTCGAAACAGCCCCCGAACGGCCCCGTGGGTGACACCAACACCTCCCACGGGACCAACGTAACTCGTAGGAACTGACCCCGCAGCCGCGGGTGTCCCGGTTTGAGAGTACGACGGTAATTTGCTTATTTCCACACTTAGGCTTTAAAACATGGCGTTAGAGGGTGAGAACTCGAAACAGCCCCCGAACGGCCCCGTGGGTGGCACCAACACCTCCCACGGGACCAACGTAACTCGTAGGAACTGACCCCGCAGCCGCGGGTCTCCCGGTTTGAGAGTACGACGGTAATTTGCTTATTTCCACACTTAGGCTTTAAAACATGGCGTTAGAGGGTGAGAACTCGAAATAGCCCCTGAACGGCCCCGTGGGTGGCACCAACACCTCCCACGGGACCAACGTAACTCGTAGGAACTGACCCCGCAGCCGCGGGTGTCCCGGTTTGAGAGTACGAAGGTAATTTGCTTATTTCCACACTTAGGCTTAAAAACATGGCGTTAGAGGGTGAGAACTCGAAACAGCCCCCGAACGGCCCCGTGGGTGGCATCAACACCTCCCACGGGACCAACGTAACTCGTAGGAACTGACCCCGCAGCCGCGGGTGTCCCGGTTTGAGAGTACGACGGTAATTTGCTTATTTCTACACTTAGGCTTAACATGGCGTTAGAGGGTGAAAACTGGAAACAGCCCCCGAACGGCCCCGTGGGTGGCACCAACACCTCCCACGGGACCAACGTAACTTGTAGGAACTGACCCCGCAGCCGCGGGTGTCCCGGTTTGAGAGTACGACGGTAATTTACTTATTTTTGAAAACTCGAAACAGCCCCCGAACGGCCCCGTGGGTGGCACCAACACCTCCCACGGGACCAACGTAACTCGTAGGAACTGACCCCGCAGCCGCGGGTGTCCCGGTTTGAGAGTACGACGGTAATTTGCTTATTTCCACACTTAGGCTTAAAAACATGGCGTTAGAGGGTGAGAACTCGAAACAGCCCCCGAACGGCCCCGTGGGTGGCACCAACACCTCCCACGGGACCAACGTAACTCGTAGGAACTGACCCCGCAGCCGCGGGTGTCCCGGTTTGAGAGTACGACGGTAATTTGCTTATTTCCACACTTAGGCTTAAAAACATGGCGTTAGAGGGTGAGAACTCGAAACAGCTCCCGAACGGCCCCGTGGGTGGCACCAACACCTCCCACGGGACCAACGTAACTCGTAGGAACTGACCCCGCAGCCGCGGGTGTCCCGGTTTGAGAGTACGACGGTAATTTGCTTATTTCCACACTTAGACTTAAAAACATGGCGTTAGAGGGTGAGAACTCGAAACAGCCCCCGAACGGCCCCGTGGGTGGCACCAACACCTCCCACGGGACCAACGCAACTTGTAGGAACTGACCCCGCAACCGCGGGTGTCCCGGTTTGAGAGTACGACGGTAATTTGCTTATTTCTACATTAGGCTTAACATGGCGTTAGAGGGGGAAAACTCGAAACAGCCCCCGAACGGCCCCGTGGGTGGCACCAACACCTCCCACGGGACCAACGTAACACGTAGGAACTGACCCCGCAGCCGCGGGTGTCCCGGTTTGAGAGTACGACGGTAATTTACTTAATTCTGAAAACTCGAAACAGCCCCCGAACGGCCCCGTGGGTGGCACCAACACCTCCCACGGGACCAACGTAACTCGTAGGAACTGACCCCGCAGCCGCGGGTGTCCCGGTTTGAGAGTACGACGGTAATTTGCTTATTTACACACTTAGGCTTAAAAACATGGCGTTAGAGGGTGAGAACTCTAAACAGCCCCCGAACGGCCCCGTGGGTGGCACCAACACCTCCCACGGGACCAACGTAACTCGTAGGAACTGACCCCGCAGCCGCGGGTGTCCCGGTTTGAGAGTACGACGGTAATTTTCTTATTTCCACACTTAGGCTTAAAACACATGGCGTTAGAGGGTGAGAACTCGAAACAGCCCCCGAACGGCCCCGTGGGTGACACCAACACCTCCCACGGGACCAACGTAACTCGTAGGAACTGACCCCGCAGCCGCGGGTGTCCCGGTTTGAGAGTACGACGGTAATTTGCTTATTTCCACACTTAGGCTTTAAAACATGGCGTTAGAGGGTGAGAACTCGAAACAGCCCCCGAACGGCCCCGTGGGTGGCACCAACACCTCCCACGGGACCAACGTAACTCGTAGGAACTGACCCCGCAGCCGCGGGTCTCCCGGTTTGAGAGTACGACGGTAATTTGCTTATTTCCACACTTAGGCTTTAAAACATGGCGTTAGAGGGTGAGAACTCGAAATAGCCCCTGAACGGCCCCGTGGGTGGCACCAACACCTCCCACGGGACCAACGTAACTCGTAGGAACTGACCCCGCAGCCGCGGGTGTCCCGGTTTGAGAGTACGAAGGTAATTTGCTTATTTCCACACTTAGGCTTAAAAACATGGCGTTAGAGGGTGAGAACTCGAAACAACTCCCGAACGGCCCCGTGGGTGGCACCAACACCTCCCACGGGACCAACGTAACTCGTAGGAACTGACCCCGCAGTCGCGGGTGTCCCGATTTGAGAGTACGACGGTAATTTGCTTATTTCCACACTTAGGCTTAGAAACATGGCGTTAAAGGGTGAGAACTCGAAACAGCCCCCGAACGGCCCCGTGGGTGGCACCAACACCTCCCAAGGGACCAACGTAACTCGTAGGAACTGACCCCGCAGCCGCGGGTGTCCCGGTTTGAGAGTACGACGGTAGTTTACTTATTTCCACACTTAGGCTTAAAAACATGGTGTTAGAGGGTGAGAACTCGAAACAGCCCCCGAACGGCCCCGTGGGTGGCACCAACACCTCCCACGGGACCAACGTAACTCGTAGGAACTGACCCCACAGCCGCGGGTGTCCCGGTTTGAGAGTACGACGGTAATTTGCTTATTTCCTCACTTAGAATTAAAAACATGGCGTTAGAGGGTGAGAACTCGAAACAGCCCCCGAACGGCCCCGTGGGTGGCACCAACACCTCCCACGGGACCAACGTAACTCGTAGGAACTGACCCCGCAACCGCGGGTGTCCCGGTTTGAGAGTACGACGGTAATTTGCTTATTTCTACACTTAGGCTTAACATGGCGTTAGAGGGGAAAAACTCGAAACAGCCCCCGAACGGCCCCGTGGGTGGCACCAACACCTCCCACGGGACCAACGTAACTCGTAGGAACTGACCCCGCAGCCGCGGGTGTCCCGGTTTGAGAGTACGACGGTAATTTACTTAATTCTGAAAACTCGAAACAGCCCCCGAACGGCCCCGTGGGTGGCACCAACACCTCCCACGGGACCAACGTAACTCGTAGGAACTGACCCTGCAGCCGCCGGTGTCCCGGTTTGAGAGTACGACGGTAATTTGCTTATTTCCACACTTAGGCTTAAAAACATGGCGTTAGAGGGTGAGAACTCTAAACAGCCCCCGAACGGCCCCGTGGGTGGCACCAACACCTCCCACGGGACCAACGTAACTCGTAGGAACTGACCCCGCAGCCGCGGGTGTCCCGGTTTGAGAGTACGACGGTAATTTTCTTATTTCCACACTTAGGCTTAAAAACATGGCGTTAGAGGGTGAGAACTCGAAACAGCCCCCGAACGGCCCCGTGGGTGACACCAACACCTCCCACGGGACCAACGTAACTCGTAGGAACTGACCCCGCAGCCGCGGGTGTCCCGGTTTGAGAGTACGACGGTAATTTGCTTATTTCCACACTTAGGCTTAAAAACATGGCGTTAGAGGGTGAGAACTCGAAACAGCCCCCGAACGGCCCCGTGGGTGGCACCAACACCTCCCACGGGACCAACGTAACTCGTAGGAACTGACCCCGCAGTCGCGGGTGTCCCGATTTGAGAGTACGACGGTAATTTGCCTATTTCCACACTTAGACTTAAAAACAGGGCGTTAGAGGGTGAGAACTCGAAATAGCCCCCGAACGGCCCCGTGGGTGGCACCAACACCTCCCACGGGACCAACGTAACTCGTAGGAACTGACCCCACAGCCGCGGGTGTCCCGGTTTGAGAGTACGACGGTAATTTGCTTATTTTTACACTTAGGCTTAACATGGCGTTAGAGGGTGAAAACTGGAAACAGCCCCCGAACGGCCCCGTGGGTGGCACCAACACCTCCCACGGGACCAACGTAACTCGTAGGAACTGACCCCGCAGCCGTGGGTGTCCCGGTTTGAGAGTACGACGGTAATTTACTTATTTTTGAAAACTCGAAACAGCCCCCGAACGGCCCCGTGGGTGGCACCAACACCTCCCACGGGACCAACGTAACTCGTAGGAACTGACCCCGCAGCCGTGGGTGTCCCGGTTTGAGAGTACGACGGTAATTTACTTATTTTTGAAAACTCGAAACAGCCCCCGAACGGCCCCGTGGGTGGCACCAACACCTCCCAAGGGACCAACGTAACTCGTAGGAACTGACCCCGCAGCCGCGGGTGTCCCGGTTTGAGAGTACGACGGTAATTTACTTATTTCCACACTTAGGCTTAAAAACATGGTGTTAGAGGGTGAGAACTCGAAACAGCCCCCGAACGGCCCCGTGGGTGGCACCAACACCTCCCACGGGACCAACGTAACTCGTAGGAACTGACCCCGCAGCCGCGGGTGTCCCGGTTTGAGAGTACGACGGTAATTTGCTTATTTCCACACTTAGAATTAAAAACATGGCGTTAGAGGGTGAGAACTCGAAACAGCCCCCGAACGTCCCCGTGGGTGGCACCAACACCTCCCACGGGACCAACGTAACTCGTAGGAACTGACCCCGCAATCGCGGGTGTCCCGGTTTGAGAGTACGACGGTAATTTGCTTATTTCTACACTTAGGCTTAACATGGCGTTAGAGGGGGAAAACTCGAAACAGCCCCCGAACGGCCCCGTGGGTGGCACCAACACCTCCCACGGGACCAACGTAACTCGTAGGAACTGACCCCGCAGCCGCGGGTGTCCCGGTTTGAGAGTACGACGGTAATTTACTTAATTCTGAAAACTCGAAACAGCCCCCGAACGGCCCCGTGGGTGGCACCAACACCTCCCACGGGACCAACGTAACTCGTAGGAACTGACCCTGCAGCCGCCGGTGTCCCGGTTTGAGAGTACGACGGTAATTTGCTTATTTCCACACTTAGGCTTAAAAACATGGCGTTAGAGGGTGAGAACTCTAAACAGCCCCCGAACGGCCCCGTGGGTGGCACCAACACCTCCCACGGGACCAACGTAACTCGTAGGAACTGACCCCGCAGCCGCGGGTGTCCCGGTTTGAGAGTACGACGGTAATTTTCTTATTTCCACACTTAGGCTTAAAAACATGGCGTTAGAGGGTGAGAACTCGAAACAGCCCCCGAACGGCCCCGTGGGTGACACCAACACCTCCCACGGGACCAACGTAACTCGTAGGAACTGACCCCGCAGCCGCGGGTGTCCCGGTTTGAGAGTACGACGGTAATTTGCTTATTTCCACACTTAGGCTTAAAAACATGGCGTTAGAGGGTGAGAACTCGAAACAGCCCCCGAACGGCCCCGTGGGTGGCTCCAACACCTCCCACGGGACCAACGTAACTCGTAGGAACTGACCCCGCAGCCGCGGGTCTCCCGGTTTGAGAGTACGACGGTAATTTGCTTATTTCCACACTTAGGTTTTAAAACATGGCGTTAGAGGGTGAGAACTCGAAATAGCCCCCGAACGGCCCCGTGGGTGGCACCAACACCTCCCACGGGTCCAACGTAACTCGTAGGAACTGACTCCGCAGCCGCGGGTGTCCCGGTTTGAGAGTACGAAGGTAATTTGCTTATTTCCACACTTTGGCTTAAAAACATGGCGTTAGAGGGTGAAAACTCGAAACAGCCCCCGAACGGCCCCGTGGGTGGCACCAACACCTCCCACGGGACCAACGTAACTCGTAGGAACTGACCCCGCAGTCGCGGGTGTCCCGATTTGAGAGTACGACGGTAATTTGCTTATTTCCACACTTAGACTTAAAAACATGGCGTTAGAGGGTGAGAACTCGAAATAGCCCCCGAACGGCCCCGTGGGTGGCACCAACACCTCCCACGGGACCAACGTAACTCGTAGGAACTGACCCCGCAGCCGCGGGTGTCCCGGTTTGAGAGTACGACGGTAATTTGCTTATTTCTACACTTAGGCTTAACATGGCGTTAGAGGGTGAAAACTGGAAACAGCCCCCGAACGGCCCCGTGGGTGGCACCAACACCTCCCACGGGACCAACGTAACTCGTAGGAACTGACCCCGCAGCCGTGGGTGTCCCGGTTTGAGAGTACGACGGTAATTTTCTTATTTTTGAAAACTCGAAACAGCCCCCGAACGGCCCCGTGGGTGGCACCAACACCTCCCACGGGACCAACGTAACTCGTAGGAACTGACCCCGTAGCCGTGGGTGTCCCGGTTTGAGAGTACGACGGTAATTTACTTATTTTTGAAAACTTGAAACAGCCCCCGAACGGCCCCGTGGGTGGCACCAACACCTCCCACGGGACCAACGTAACTCGTAGGAACTGATCCCGCAGCCGCGGGTGTCCCGGTTTGAGAGTACGACGGTAATTTGCTTATTTCCACACTTAGGCTTAAAAACATGGCGTTAGAGGGTGAGAACTCTAAACAGCCCCCGAACGGCCCCGTGGGTGGCACCAACACCTCCCACGGGACCAACGTAACTCGTAGGAACTGACCCCGCAGCCGCGGGTCTCCCGGTTTGAGAGTACGAAGGTAATTTGCTTATTTCCACACTTAGGCTTAAAAACATGGCGTTAGAGGGTGAGAACTCGAAACAGCCCCCGAACGGCCCCGTGGGTGGCACCAACACCTCCCACGGGACCAACGTAACTCGTAGGAACTGACCCCGCAGCCGCGGGTGTCCCGGTTTGAGAGTACGACGGTAATTTGCTTATTTCCACACTTAGGCTTAAAAACATGGCGTTAGAGGGTGAGAACTCGAAACAGCCCCCCAACGGCCCCGTGGGTGGCACCAACACCTCCCACGGGACCAACGTAACTCGTAGGAACTGACCCCGCAGCCGCGGGTCTCCCGGTTTGAGAGTACGACAGTAATTTGCTTATTTCCACACTTAGGCTTTAAAACATGGCGTTAGAGGGTGAGAACTCGAAACAGCCCCCGAACGGCCCCGTGGGTGGCACCAACACCTCCCACGGGACCAACATAACTCGTAGGAACTGACCCCGCAGCCGCGGGTGTCCCGATTTGAGAGTACGACGGTAATTTGCTTATTTCCACACTTAGGCTTAAAAACATGGCGTTAGAGGGTGAGAACTCGAAACAGCTCCCGAACGGCCCCGTGGGTGGCACCAACACCTCCCACGGGACCAACGTAACTCGTAGGAACTGACCCCGCAGTCGCGGGTGTCCCGATTTGAGAGTACGACGGTAATTTGCTTATTTCCACACTTAGACTTAAAAACATGGCGTTAGAGGGTGAGAACTCGAAACAGCCCCCGAACGGCCCCGTGGGTGGCACCAACACCTCCCACGGGACCAACGTAACTCGTAGGAACTGACCCCGCAGCCGCGGGTGTCCCGGTTTGAGAGTACGACGGTAATTTGCTTATTTCCACACTTAGAATTAAAAACATGGCGTTAGAGGGTGAGAACTCGAAACAGCCCCCGAACGGCCCCGTGGGTGGCACCAACACCTCCCACGGGACCAACGTAACTCGTAGGAACTGACCCCGCAACCGCGGGTGTCCCGGTTTGAGAGTACGACGGTAATTTGCTTATTTCTACACTTAGGCTTAACATGGCGTTAGAGGGGGAAAACTCGAAACAGCCCCCGAACGGCCCCGTGGGTGGCACCAACACCTCCCACGGGACCAACGTAACTCGTAGGAACTGACCCCGCAGCCGCGGGTGTCCCGGTTTGAGAGTACGACGGTAATTTACTTAATTCTGAAAACTCGAAACAGCCCCCGAACGGCCCCGTGGGTGGCACCAACACCTCCCACGGGACCAACGTAACTCGTAGGAACTGACCCTGCAGCCGCCGGTGTCCCGGTTTGAGAGTACGACGGTAATTTGCTTATTTCCACACTTAGGCTTAAAAACATGGCGTTAGAGGGTGAGAACTCTAAACAGCCTCCGAACGGCCCCGTGGGTGGCACCAACACCTCCCACGGGACCAACGTAACTCGTAGGAACTGACCCCGCAGCCGCGGGTGTCCCGGTTTGAGAGTACGACGGTAATTTTCTTATTTCCACACTTAGGCTTAAAAACATAGTGTTAGAAGGTGAGAACTCGAAACAGCCCCCGAACGGCCCCGTGGGTGGCACCAACACCTCCCACGGGACCAACGTAACTCGTAGGAACTGACCCCGCAGCCGCGGGTGTCCCGGTTTGAGAGTACGACGGTAATTTACTTATTTCCACACTTAGGCTTAAAAACATGGTGTTAGAGGGTGAGAACTCGAAACAGCCCCCGAACGGCCCCGTGGGTGGCACCAACACCTCCCACGGGACCAACGTAACTCGTAGGAACTGACCCCGCAGCCGCGGGTGTCCCGGTTTGAGAGTACGACGGTAATTTGCTTATTTCCACACTTAGAATTAAAAACATGGCGTTAGAGGGTGAGAACTCGAAACAGCCCCCGAACGTCCCCGTGGGTGGCACCAACACCTCCCACGGGACCAACGTAACTCGTAGGAACTGACCCCGCAATCGCGGGTGTCCCGGTTTGAGAGTACGACGGTAATTTGCTTATTTCTACACTTAGGCTTAACATGGCGTTAGAGGGGGAAAACTCGAAACAGCCCCCGAACGGCCCCGTGGGTGGCACCAACACCTCCCACGGGACCAACGTAACTCGTAGGAACTGACCCCGCAGCCGCGGGTGTCCCGGTTTGAGAGTACGACGGTAATTTACTTAATTCTGAAAACTCGAAACAGCCCCCGAACGGCCCCGTGGGTGGCACCAACACCTCCCACGGGACCAACGTAACTCGTAGGAACTGACCCTGCAGCCGCCGGTGTCCCGGTTTGAGAGTACGACGGTAATTTGCTTATTTCCACACTTAGGCTTAAAAACATGGCGTTAGAGGGTGAGAACTCTAAACAGCCCCCGAACGGCCCCGTGGGTGGCACCAACACCTCCCACGGGTACAACGTAACTCGTAGGAACTGACCCCGCAGCCGCGGGTGTCCCGGTTTGAGAGTACGACGGTAATTTTCTTATTTCCACACTTAGGCTTAAAAACATGGCGTTAGAGGGTGAGAACTCGAAACAGCCCCCGAACGGCCCCGTGGGTGGCACCAACACCTCCCACGGGACCAACGTAACTCGTAGGAACTGACCCCGCAGCCGCGGGTCTCCCGGTTTGAGAGTACGACGGTAATTTGCTTATTTCCACACTTAGGCTTTAAAACATGGCGTTAGAGGGTGAGAACTCGAAATAGCCCCTGAACGGCCCCGTGGGTGGCACCAACACCTCCCACGGGACCAACGTAACTCGTAGGAACTGACCCCGCAGCCGCGGGTGTCCCGGTTTGAGAGTACGAAGGTAATTTGCTTATTTCCACACTTAGGCTTAAAAACATGGCGTTAGAGGGTGAGAACTCGAAACAACTCCCGAACGGCCCCGTGGGTGGCACCAACACCTCCCACGGGACCAACGTAACTCGTAGGAACTGACCCCGCAGTCGCGGGTGTCCCGATTTGAGAGTACGACGGTAATTTGCTTATTTCCACACTTAGGCTTAGAAACATGGCGTTAAAGGGTGAGAACTCGAAACAGCCCCCGAACGGCCCCGTGGGTGGCACCAACACCTCCCAAGGGACCAACGTAACTCGTAGGAACTGACCCCGCAGCCGCGGGTGTCCCGGTTTGAGAGTACGACGGTAATTTACTTATTTCCACACTTAGGCTTAAAAACATGGTGTTAGAGGGTGAGAACTCGAAACAGCCCCCGAACGGCCCCGTGGGTGGCACCAACACCTCCCACGGGACCAACGTAACTCGTAGGAACTGACCCCGCAGCCGCGGGTGTCCCGGTTTGAGAGTACGACGGTAATTTGCTTATTTCCTCACTTAGAATTAAAAACATGGCGTTAGAGGGTGAGAACTCGAAACAGCCCCCGAACGGCCCCGTGGGTGGCACCAACACCTCCCACGGGACCAACGTAACTCGTAGGAACTGACCCCGCAACCGCGGGTGTCCCGGTTTGAGAGTACGACGGTAATTTGCTTATTTCTACACTTAGGCTTAACATGGCGTTAGAGGGGAAAAACTCGAAACAGCCGCCGAACGGCCCCGTGGGTGGCACCAACACCTCCCACGGGACCAACGTAACTCGTAGGAACTGACCCCGCAGCCGCGGGTGTCCCGGTTTGAGAGTACGACAGTAATTTACTTAATTCTGAAAACTCGAAACAGCCCCCGAACGGCCCCGTGGGTGGCACCAACACCTCCCACGGGACCAACGTAACTCGTAGGAACTGACCCTGCAGCCGCCGGTGTCCCGGTTTGAGAGTACGACGGTAATTTGCTTATTTCCACACTTAGGCTTAAAAACATGGCGTTAGAGGGTGAGAACTCTAAACAGCCCCCGAACGGCCCCGTGGGTGGCACCAACACCTCCCACGGGACCAACGTAACTCGTAGGAACTGACCCCGCAGCCGCGGGTGTCCCGGTTTGAGAGTACGACGGTAATTTTCTTATTTCCACACTTAGGCTTAAAAACATGGCGTTAGAGGGTGAGAACTCGAAACAGCCCCCGAACGGCCCCGTGGGTGACACCAACACCTCCCACGGGACCAACGTAACTCGTAGGAACTGACCCCGCAGCCGCGGGTGTCCCGGTTTGAGAGTACGACGGTAATTTGCTTATTTCCACACTTAGGCTTAAAAACATGGCGTTAGAGGGTGAGAACTCGAAACAGCCCCCGAACGGCCCCGTGGGTGGCACCAACACCTCCCACGGGACCAACGTAACTCGTAGGAACTGACCCCGCAGTCGCGGGTGTCCCGATTTGAGAGTACGACGGTAATTTGCCTATTTCCACACTTAGACTTAAAAACAGGGCGTTAGAGGGTGAGAACTCGAAATAGCCCCCGAACGGCCCCGTGGGTGGCACCAACACCTCCCACGGGACCAACGTAACTCGTAGGAACTGACCCCGCAGCCGCGGGTGTCCCGGTTTGAGAGTACGACGGTAATTTGCTTATTTTTACACTTAGGCTTAACATGGCGTTAGAGGGTGAAAACTGGAAACAGCCCCCGAACGGCCCCGTGGGTGGCACCAACACCTCCCACGGGACCAACGTAACTCGTAGGAACTGACCCCGCAGCCGTGGGTGTCCCGGTTTGAGAGTACGACGGTAATTTACTTATTTTTGAAAACTCGAAACAGCCCCCGAACGGCCCCGTGGGTGGCACCAACACCTCCCACGGGACCAACGTAACTCGTAGGAACTGACCCCGCAGCCGTGGGTGTCCCGGTTTGAGAGTACGACGGTAATTTACTTATTTTTGAAAACTCGAAACAGCCCCCGAACGGCCCCGTGGGTGGCACCAACACCTCCCAAGGGACCAACGTAACTCGTAGGAACTGACCCCGCAGCCGCGGGTGTCCCGGTTTGAGAGTACGACGGTAATTTACTTATTTCCACACTTAGGCTTAAAAACATGGTGTTAGAGGGTGAGAACTCGAAACAGCCCCCGAACGGCCCCGTGGGTGGCACCAACACCTCCCACGGGACCAACGTAACTCGTAGGAACTGACCCCGCAGCCGCGGGTGTCCCGGTTTGAGAGTACGACGGTAATTTGCTTATTTCCACACTTAGAATTAAAAACATGGCGTTAGAGGGTGAGAACTCGAAACAGCCCCCGAACGTCCCCGTGGGTGGCACCAACACCTCCCACGGGACCAACGTAACTCGTAGGAACTGACCCCGCAATCGCGGGTGTCCCGGTTTGAGAGTACGACGGTAATTTGCTTATTTCTACACTTAGGCTTAACATGGCGTTAGAGGGGGAAAACTCGAAACAGCCCCCGAACGGCCCCGTGGGTGGCACCAACACCTCCCACGGGACCAACGTAACTCGTAGGAACTGACCCCGCAGCCGCGGGTGTCCCGGTTTGAGAGTACGACGGTAATTTACTTAATTCTGAAAACTCGAAACAGCCCCCGAACGGCCCCGTGGGTGGCACCAACACCTCCTACGGGACCAACGTAACTCGTAGGAACTGACCCTGCAGCCGCCGGTGTCCCGGTTTGAGAGTACGACGGTAATTTGCTTATTTCCACACTTAGGCTTAAAAACATGGCGTTAGAGGGTGAGAACTCTAAACAGCCCCCGAACGGCCCCGTGGGTGGCACCAACACCTCCCACGGGACCAACGTAACTCGTAGGAACTGACCCCGCAGCCGCGGGTGTCCCGGTTTGAGAGTACGACGGTAATTTTCTTATTTCCACACTTAGGCTTAAAAACATGGCGTTAGAGGGTGAGAACTCGAAACAGCCCCCGAACGGCCCCGTGGGTGACACCAACACCTCCCACGGGACCAACGTAACTCGTAGGAACTGACCCCGCAGCCGCGGGTGTCCCGGTTTGAGAGTACGACGGTAATTTGCTTATTTCCACACTTAGGCTTAAAAACATGGCGTTAGAGGGTGAGAACTCGAAACAGCCCCCGAACGGCCCCGTGGGTGGCTCCAACACCTCCCACGGGACCAACGTAACTCGTAGGAACTGACCCCGCAGCCGCGGGTCTCCCGGTTTGAGAGTACGACGGTAATTTGCTTATTTCCACACTTAGGCTTTAAAACATGGCGTTAGAGGGTGAGAACTCGAAATAGCCCCCGAACGGCCCCGTGGGTGGCACCAACACCTCCCACGGGTCCAACGTAACTCGTAGGAACTGACTCCGCAGCCGCGGGTGTCCCGGTTTGAGAGTACGAAGGTAATTTGCTTATTTCCACACTTTGGCTTAAAAACATGGCGTTAGAGGGTGAAAACTCGAAACAGCCCCCGAACGGCCCCGTGGGTGGCACCAACACCTCCCACGGGACCAACGTAACTCGTAGGAACTGACCCCGCAGCCGCGGGTGTCCCGGTTTGAGAGTACGACGGTAATTTGCTTATTTCCACACTTAGGCTTAAAAACATGGCGTTAGAGGGTGAGAACTCGAAACAGCCCCCGAACGGCCCCGTGGGTGACACCAACACCTCCCACGGGACCAACGTAACTCGTAGGAACTGACCCCGCAGCCGCGGGTGTCCCGGTTTGAGAGTACGACGGTAATTTGCTTATTTCCACACTTAGGCTTAAAAACATGGCGTTAGAGGGTGAGAACTCGAAACAGCCCCCGAACGGCCCCGTGGGTGGCACCAACACCTCCCACGGGACCAACGTAACTCGTAGGAACTGACCCCGCAGCCGCGGGTCTCCCGGTTTGAGAGTACGACGGTAATTTGCTTATTTCCACACTTAGGCTTTAAAACATGGCGTTAGAGGGTGAGAACTCGAAATAGCCCCCGAACGGCCCCGTGGGTGGCACCAACACCTCCCACGGGTCCAACGTAACTCGTAGGAACTGACCCCGCAGCCGCGGGTGTCCCGGTTTGAGAGTACGACGGTAATTTGCTTATTTCCACACTTAGGCTTAAAAACATGGCGTTAGAGGGTGAGAACTCGAAACAGCCCCCGAACGGCCCCGTGGGTGGCACCAACACCTCCCACGGGACCAACGTAACTCGTAGGAACTGACCCCGCAGCCGCGGGTGTCCTGGTTTGGGAGTACGACAGTAATTTGCCTATTTCTACACTTAGGCTTAACATGGCGTTAGAGGGTGAGAACTCGAAACAGCCCCCGAACGGCCCCGTGGGTGACACGAACACCTCCCACGGGACCAACGTAACTCGTAGGAACTGACCCCGCAGCCGCGGGTGTCCCGGTTTGAGAGTACGACGGTAATTTGCTTATTTCCACACTTAGGCTTAAAAACATGGCGTTAGACGGTGAGAACTCGAAACAGCCCCCGAACGGCCCCGTGGGTGGCACCAACACCTCCCACGGGACCAACGTAACTCGTAGGAACTGACCCCGCAGCCGCGGGTCTCCCGGTTTGAGAGTACGACGGTAATTTGCTTATTTCCACACTTAGGCTTTAAAACATGGCGTTAGAGGGTGAGAACTCGAAATAGCCCCCGAACGGCCCCGTGGGTGGCACCAACACCTCCCACGGGTCCAACGTAACTCGTAGGAACTGACCCCGCAGCCGCGGGTGTCCCGGTTTGAGAGTACGAAGGTAATTTGCTTATTTCCACACTTAGGCTTAAAAACATGTCGTTAGAGGGTGAGAACTTGAAACAGCTCCCGAACGGCCCCGTGGGTGGCACCAACACCTCCCACGGGACCAACGTAACTCGTAGGAACTGACCCCGCAGTCGCGGGTGTCCCGATTTGAGAGTACGACGGTAATTTGCTTATTTCCACACTTAGACTTAAAAACATGGCGTTAGAGGGTGAGAACTCGAAATAGCCCCCGAACGGCCCCGTGGGTGGCCCCAACACCTCCCACGGGACCAACGTAACTCGTAGGAACTGACCCCGCAGCCGCGGGTGTCCCGGTTTGAGAGTACGACGGTAATTTGCTTATTTCTACACTTAGGCTTAACATGGCGTTAGAGGGTGAAAACTGGAAACAGCCCCCGAACGGCCCCGTGGGTGGCACCAACACCTCCCACGGGACCAACGTAACTCGTAGGAACTGACCCCGCAGCCGTGGGTGTCCCGGTTTGAGTGTACGACGGTAATTTACTTATTTTTGAAAACTCGAAACAGCCCCCGAACGGCCCCGTGGGTGGCACCAACACCTCCCACGAGACCAACGTAACTCGTAGGAACTGACCCCGCAGCCGTGGGTGTCCCGGTTTGAGAGTACGACGGTAATTTACTTATTTTTGAAAACTCGAAACAGCCCCCGAACGGCCCCGTGGGTGGCACCAACACCTCCCACGGGACCAACGTAACTCGTAGGAACTGACCCCGCAGCCGCGGGTCTCCTGGTTTGAGAGTACGACGGTAATTTGCTTATTTCCACACTTAGGCTTAAAAACATGGCGTTAGAGGGTGAGAACTCTAAACAGCCCCCGAACGGCCCCGTGGGTGGCACCAACACCTCCCACGGGACCAACGTAACTCGTAGGAACTGACCCCGCAGCCGCGGGTGTTCCGGTTTGAGAGTACGACGGTAATTTGCTTATTTCCACACTTAGGCTTAAAAACATGGCGTTAGAGGGTGAGAACTCGAAACAGCCCCCCAACGGCCCCGTGGGTGGCACCAACACCTCCCACGGGACCAACGTAACTCGTAGGAACTGACCCCGCAGCCGCGGGTTTCCCGGTTTGAGAGTACGACGGTAATTTGCTTATTTCCACACTTAGGCTTTAAAACATGGCGTTAGAGGGTGAGAACTCGAAACAGCCCCCGAACGGCCCCGTGGGTGGCACCAACACCTCCCACGGGACCAACGTAACTCGTAGGAACTGACCCCGCAGCCGCGGGTGTCCCGGTTTGAGAGTACGACGGTAATTTGCTTATTTCCACACTTAGGCTTAAAAACATGGCGTTAGAGGGTGAGAACTCGATACAGCTCCCGAACGGCCCCGTGGGTGGCACCAACACCTCCCACGGGACCAACGTAACTCGTAGGAGCTGACCCCGCAGTCGCGGGTGTCCCGATTTGAGAGTACGATGGTAATTTGCTTATTTCCACACTTAGACTTAAAAACATGGCGTTAGAGGGTGAGAACTCGAAACAGCCCCCGAACGGCCCCGTGGGTGGCATCAACACCTCCCACGGGACCAACGTAACTCGTAGGAACTGACCCCGCAGCCGCGGGTGTCCCGGTTTGAGAGTACGACGGTAATTTGCTTATTTCTACACTTAGGCTTAACATGGCGTTAGAGGGTGAAAACTGGAAACAGCCCCCGAACGGCCCCGTGGGTGGCACCAACACCTCCCACGGGACCAACGTAACTCGTAGGAACTGACCCCGCAGCCGCGGGTGTCCCGGTTTGAGAGTACGACGGTAATTTACTTATTTTTGAAAACTCGAAACAGCCCCCGAACGGCCCCGTGGGTGGCACCAACACCTCCCACGGGACCAACGTAACTCGTAGGAACTGACCCCGCAGCCGCGGGTGTCCCGGTTTGAGAGTACGACGGTAATTTGCTTATTTCCACACTTAGGCTTAAAAACATGGCGTTAGAGGGTGAGAACTCGAAACAGCCCCCGAACGGCCCCGTGGGTGGCACCAACACCTCCCACGGGACCAACGTAACTCGTAGGAACTGACCCCGCAGCCGCGGGTGTCCCGGTTTGAGAGTACGACGGTAATTTGCTTATTTCCACACTTAGGCTTAAAAACATGGCGTTAGAGGGTGAGAACTCGAAACAGCTCCCGAACGGCCCCGTGGGTGGCACCAACACCTCCCACGGGACCAACGTAACTCGTAGGAACTGACCCCGCAGCCGCGGGTGTCCCGGTTTGAGAGTACGACGGTAATTTGCTTATTTCCACACTTAGACTTAAAAACATGGCGTTAGAGGGTGAGAACTCGAAACAGCCCCCGAACGGCCCCGTGGGTGGCACCAACACCTCCCACGGGACCAACGCAACTTGTAGGAACTGACCCCGCAACCGCGGGTGTCCCGGTTTGAGAGTACGACGGTAATTTGCTTATTTCTACATTAGGCTTAACATGGCGTTAGAGGGGGAAAACTCGAAACAGCCCCCGAACGGCCCCGTGGGTGGCACCAACACCTCCCACGGGACCAACGTAACACGTAGGAACTGACCCCGCAGCCGCGGGTGTCCCGGTTTGAGAGTACGACGGTAATTTACTTAATTCTGAAAACTCAAAACAGCCCCCGAACGGCCCCGTGGGTGGCACCAACACCTCCCACGGGACCAACGTAACTCGTAGGAACTGACCCCGCAGCCGCGGGTGTCCCGGTTTGAGAGTACGACGGTAATTTGCTTATTTACACACTTAGGCTTAAAAACATGGCGTTAGAGGGTGAGAACTCTAAACAGCCCCCGAACGGCCCCGTGGGTGGCACCAACACCTCCCACGGGACCAACGTAACTCGTAGGAACTGACCCCGCAGCCGCGGGTGTCCCGGTTTGAGAGTACGACGGTAATTTTCTTATTTCCACACTTAGGCTTAAAAACATGGCGTTAGAGGGTGAGAACTCGAAACAGCCCCCGAACGGCCCCGTGGGTGACACCAACACCTCCCACGGGACCAACGTAACCCGTAGGAACTGACCCCGCAGCCGCGGATGTCCCGGTTTGAGAGTACGACGGTAATTTGCTTATTTCCACACTTAGGCTTAAAAACATGGCGTTAGAGGGTGAGAACTCGAAACAGCAACCGAACGGCCCCGTGGGTGGCACCAACACCTCCCACGGGACCAACGTAACTCGTAGGAACTGACCCCGCAGCCGCGGGTCTCCCGGTTTGAGAGTACGACGGTAATTTGCTTATTTCCACACTTAGGCTTTAAAACATGGCGTTAGAGGGTGAGAACTCGAAATAGCCCCCGAACGGCCCCGTGGGTGGCACCAACACCTCCCACGGGACCAACGTAACTCGTAGGAACTGACCCCGCAGTCGCGGGTGTCCCGGTTTGAGAGTACGAAGGTAATTTGCTTATTTCCACACTTAGGCTTAAAAACATGGCGTTAGAGGGTGAGAACTCGAAACAGCTCCCGAACGGCCCCGTGGGTGGCACCAACACCTCCCACGGGACCAACGTAACTCGTAGGAACTGACCCCGCAGTCGCGGGTGTCCCGATTTGAGAGTACGACGGTAATTTGCTTATTTCCACACTTAGGCTTAGAAACATGGCGTTAAAGGGTGAGAACTCGAAACAGCCCCCGAACGGCCCCGTGGGTGGCACCAACACCTCCCAAGGGACCAACGTAACTCGTAGGAACTGACCCCACAGCCGCGGGTGTCCCGGTTTGAGAGTACGACGGTAATTTACTTATTTCCACACTTAGGCTTAAAAACATGGTGTTAGAGGGTGAGAACTCGAAACAGCCCCCGAACGGCCCCGTGGGTGGCACCAACACCTCCCACGGGACCAACGTAACTCGTAGGAACTGACCCCGCAGCCGCGAGTGTCCCGGTTTGAGAGTACGACGGTAATTTGCTTATTTCCACACTTAGACTTAAAAACATGGCGTTAGAGGGTGAGAACTCGAAACAGCCCCCGAACGGCCCCGTGGGTGGCACCAACACCTCCCACGGGACCAACGTAACTCGTAGGAACTGACCCCGCAGCCGCGGGTGTCCCGGTTTGAGAGTACGACGGTAATTTGCTTATTTCCACACTTAGGCTTAAAAACATGGCGTTAGAGGGTGAGAACTCGATACAGCTCCCGAACGGCCCCGTGGGTGGCACCAACACCTCCCACGGGACCAACGTAACTCGTAGGAGCTGACCCCGCAGTCGCGGGTGTCCCGATTTGAGAGTACGATGGTAATTTGCTTATTTCCACACTTAGACTTAAAAACATGGCGTTAGAGGGTGAGAACTCGAAACAGCCCCCGAACGGCCCCGTGGGTGGCATCAACACCTCCCACGGGACCAACGTAACTCGTAGGAACTGACCCCGCAGCCGCGGGTGTCCCGGTTTGAGAGTACGACGGTAATTTGCTTATTTCTACACTTAGGCTTAACATGGCGTTAGAGGGTGAAAACTGGAAACAGCCCCCGAACGGCCCCGTGGGTGGCACCAACACCTCCCACGGGACCAACGTAACTCGTAGGAACTGACCCCGCAGCCGCGGGTGTCCCGGTTTGAGAGTACGACGGTAATTTACTTATTTTTGAAAACTCGAAACAGCCCCCGAACGGCCCCGTGGGTGGCACCAACACCTCCCACGGGACCAACGTAACTCGTAGGAACTGACCCCGCAGCCGCGGGTGTCCCGGTTTGAGAGTACGACGGTAATTTGCTTATTTCCACACTTAGGCTTAAAAACATGGCGTTAGAGGGTGAGAACTCGAAACAGCCCCCGAACGGCCCCGTGGGTGGCACCAACACCTCCCACGGGACCAACGTAACTCGTAGGAACTGACCCCGCAGCCGCGGGTGTCCCGGTTTGAGAGTACGACGGTAATTTGCTTATTTCCACACTTAGGCTTAAAAACATGGCGTTAGAGGGTGAGAACTCGAAACAGCTCCCGAACGGCCCCGTGGGTGGCACCAACACCTCCCACGGGACCAACGTAACTCGTAGGAACTGACCCCGCAGCCGCGGGTGTCCCGGTTTGAGAGTACGACGGTAATTTGCTTATTTCCACACTTAGACTTAAAAACATGGCGTTAGAGGGTGAGAACTCGAAACAGCCCCCGAACGGCCCCGTGGGTGGCACCAACACCTCCCACGGGACCAACGCAACTTGTAGGAACTGACCCCGCAACCGCGGGTGTCCCGGTTTGAGAGTACGACGGTAATTTGCTTATTTCTACATTAGGCTTAACATGGCGTTAGAGGGGGAAAACTCGAAACAGCCCCCGAACGGCCCCGTGGGTGGCACCAACACCTCCCACGGGACCAACGTAACACGTAGGAACTGACCCCGCAGCCGCGGGTGTCCCGGTTTGAGAGTACGACGGTAATTTACTTAATTCTGAAAACTCGAAACAGCCCCCGAACGGCCCCGTGGGTGGCACCAACACCTCCCACGGGACCAACGTAACTCGTAGGAACTGACCCCGCAGCCGCGGGTGTCCCGGTTTGAGAGTACGACGGTAATTTGCTTATTTACACACTTAGGCTTAAAAACATGGCGTTAGAGGGTGAGAACTCTAAACAGCCCCCGAACGGCCCCGTGGGTGGCACCAACACCTCCCACGGGACCAACGTAACTCGTAGGAACTGACCCCGCAGCCGCGGGTGTCCCGGTTTGAGAGTACGACGGTAATTTTCTTATTTCCACACTTAGGCTTAAAAACATGGCGTTAGAGGGTGAGAACTCGAAACAGCCCCCGAACGGCCCCGTGGGTGACACCAACACCTCCCACGGGACCAACGTAACCCGTAGGAACTGACCCCGCAGCCGCGGATGTCCCGGTTTGAGAGTACGACGGTAATTTGCTTATTTCCACACTTAGGCTTAAAAACATGGCGTTAGAGGGTGAGAACTCGAAACAGCAACCGAACGGCCCCGTGGGTGGCACCAACACCTCCCACGGGACCAACGTAACTCGTAGGAACTGACCCCGCAGCCGCGGGTCTCCCGGTTTGAGAGTACGACGGTAATTTGCTTATTTCCACACTTAGGCTTTAAAACATGGCGTTAGAGGGTGAGAACTCGAAATAGCCCCCGAACGGCCCCGTGGGTGGCACCAACACCTCCCACGGGACCAACGTAACTCGTAGGAACTGACCCCGCAGTCGCGGGTGTCCCGGTTTGAGAGTACGAAGGTAATTTGCTTATTTCCACACTTAGGCTTAAAAACATGGCGTTAGAGGGTGAGAACTCGAAACAGCTCCCGAACGGCCCCGTGGGTGGCACCAACACCTCCCACGGGACCAACGTAACTCGTAGGAACTGACCCCGCAGTCGCGGGTGTCCCGATTTGAGAGTACGACGGTAATTTGCTTATTTCCACACTTAGGCTTAGAAACATGGCGTTAAAGGGTGAGAACTCGAAACAGCCCCCGAACGGCCCCGTGGGTGGCACCAACACCTCCCAAGGGACCAACGTAACTCGTAGGAACTGACCCCACAGCCGCGGGTGTCCCGGTTTGAGAGTACGACGGTAATTTACTTATTTCCACACTTAGGCTTAAAAACATGGTGTTAGAGGGTGAGAACTCGAAACAGCCCCCGAACGGCCCCGTGGGTGGCACCAACACCTCCCACGGGACCAACGTAACTCGTAGGAACTGACCCCGCAGCCGCGAGTGTCCCGGTTTGAGAGTACGACGGTAATTTGCTTATTTCCACACTTAGACTTAAAAACATGGCGTTAGAGGGTGAGAACTCGAAACAGCCCCCGAACGGCCCCGTGGGTGGCACCAACACCTCCCACGGGACCAACGTAACTCGTAGGAACTGACCCCGCAGCCGCGGGTGTCCCGGTTTGAGAGTACGACGGTAATTTACTTATTTCCACACTTAGGCTTAAAAACATGGTGTTAGAGGGTGAGAACTCGAAACAGCCCCCGAACGGCCCCGTGGGTGGCACCAACACCTCCCACGGGACCAACGTAACTCGTAGGAACTGACCCCGCAGCCGCGGGTGTCCCGGTTTGAGAGTACGACGGTAATTTGCTTATTTCCACACTTAGAATTAAAAACATGGCGTTAGAGGGTGAGAACTCGAAACAGCCCCCGAACGTCCCCGTGGGTGGCACCAACACCTCCCACGGGACCAACGTAACTCGTAGGAACTGACCCCGCAATCGCGGGTGTCCCGGTTTGAGAGTACGACGGTAATTTGCTTATTTCTACACTTAGGCTTAACATGGCGTTAGAGGGGGAAAACTCGAAACAGCCCCCGAACGGCCCCGTGGGTGGCACCAACACCTCCCACGGGACCAACGTAACTCGTAGGAACTGACCCCGCAGCCGCGGGTGTCCCGGTTTGAGAGTACGACGGTAATTTACTTAATTCTGAAAACTCGAAACAGCCCCCGAACGGCCCCGTGGGTGGCACCAACACCTCCCACGGGACCAACGTAACTCGTAGGAACTGACCCTGCAGCCGCCGGTGTCCCGGTTTGAGAGTACGACGGTAATTTGCTTATTTCCACACTTAGGCTTAAAAACATGGCGTTAGAGGGTGAGAACTCTAAACAGCCCCCGAACGGCCCCGTGGGTGGCACCAACACCTCCCACGGGTACAACGTAACTCGTAGGAACTGACCCCGCAGCCGCGGGTGTCCCGGTTTGAGAGTACGACGGTAATTTTCTTATTTCCACACTTAGGCTTAAAAACATGGCGTTAGAGGGTGAGAACTCGAAACAGCCCCCGAACGGCCCCGTGGGTGGCACCAACACCTCCCACGGGACCAACGTAACTCGTAGGAACTGACCCCGCAGCCGCGGGTCTCCCGGTTTGAGAGTACGACGGTAATTTGCTTATTTCCACACTTAGGCTTTAAAACATGGCGTTAGAGGGTGAGAACTCGAAATAGCCCCTGAACGGCCCCGTGGGTGGCACCAACACCTCCCACGGGACCAACGTAACTCGTAGGAACTGACCCCGCAGCCGCGGGTGTCCCGGTTTGAGAGTACGAAGGTAATTTGCTTATTTCCACACTTAGGCTTAAAAACATGGCGTTAGAGGGTGAGAACTCGAAACAACTCCCGAACGGCCCCGTGGGTGGCACCAACACCTCCCACGGGACCAACGTAACTCGTAGGAACTGACCCCGCAGTCGCGGGTGTCCCGATTTGAGAGTACGACGGTAATTTGCTTATTTCCACACTTAGGCTTAGAAACATGGCGTTAAAGGGTGAGAACTCGAAACAGCCCCCGAACGGCCCCGTGGGTGGCACCAACACCTCCCAAGGGACCAACGTAACTCGTAGGAACTGACCCCGCAGCCGCGGGTGTCCCGGTTTGAGAGTACGACGGTAATTTACTTATTTCCACACTTAGGCTTAAAAACATGGTGTTAGAGGGTGAGAACTCGAAACAGCCCCCGAACGGCCCCGTGGGTGGCACCAACACCTCCCACGGGACCAACGTAACTCGTAGGAACTGACCCCGCAGCCGCGGGTGTCCCGGTTTGAGAGTACGACGGTAATTTGCTTATTTCCTCACTTAGAATTAAAAACATGGCGTTAGAGGGTGAGAACTCGAAACAGCCCCCGAACGGCCCCGTGGGTGGCACCAACACCTCCCACGGGACCAACGTAACTCGTAGGAACTGACCCCGCAACCGCGGGTGTCCCGGTTTGAGAGTACGACGGTAATTTGCTTATTTCTACACTTAGGCTTAACATGGCGTTAGAGGGGAAAAACTCGAAACAGCCCCCGAACGGCCCCGTGGGTGGCACCAACACCTCCCACGGGACCAACGTAACTCGTAGGAACTGACCCCGCAGCCGCGGGTGTCCCGGTTTGAGAGTACGATGGTAATTTACTTAATTCTGAAAACTCGAAACAGCCCCCGAACGGCCCCGTGGGTGGCACCAACACCTCCCACGGGACCAACGTAACTCGTAGGAACTGACCCTGCAGCCGCCGGTGTCCCGGTTTGAGAGTACGACGGTAATTTGCTTATTTCCACACTTAGGCTTAAAAACATGGCGTTAGAGGGTGAGAACTCTAAACAGCCCCCGAACGGCCCCGTGGGTGGCACCAACACCTCCCACGGGACCAACGTAACTCGTAGGAACTGACCCCGCAGCCGCGGGTGTCCCGGTTTGAGAGTACGACGGTAATTTTCTTATTTCCACACTTAGGCTTAAAAACATGGCGTTAGAGGGTGAGAACTCGAAACAGCCCCCGAACGGCCCCGTGGGTGACACCAACACCTCCCACGGGACCAACGTAACTCGTAGGAACTGACCCCGCAGCCGCGGGTGTCCCGGTTTGAGAGTACGACGGTAATTTGCTTATTTCCACACTTAGGCTTAAAAACATGGCGTTAGAGGGTGAGAACTCGAAACAGCCCCCGAACGGCCCCGTGGGTGGCTCCAACACCTCCCACGGGACCAACGTAACTCGTAGGAACTGACCCCGCAGCCGCGGGTCTCCCGGTTTGAGAGTACGACGGTAATTTGCTTATTTCCACACTTAGGCTTTAAAACATGGCGTTAGAGGGTGAGAACTCGAAATAGCCCCCGAACGGCCCCGTGGGTGGCACCAACACCTCCCACGGGTCCAACGTAACTCGTAGGAACTGACTCCGCAGCCGCGGGTGTCCCGGTTTGAGAGTACGAAGGTAATTTGCTTATTTCCACACTTTGGCTTAAAAACATGGCGTTAGAGGGTGAAAACTCGAAACAGCCACCGAACGGCCCCGTGGGTGGCACCAACACCTCCCACGGGACCAACGTAACTCGTAGGAACTGACCCCGCAGCCGCGGGTGTCCCGGTTTGAGAGTACGACGGTAATTTGCTTATTTCCACACTTAGGCTTAAAAACATGGCGTTAGAGGGTGAGAACTCGAAACAGCCCCCGAACGGCCCCGTGGGTGACACCAACACCTCGCACGGGACCAACGTAACTCGTAGGAACTGACCCCGCAGCCGCGGGTGTCCCGGTTTGAGAGTACGACGGTAATTTGCTTATTTCCACACTTAGGCTTAAAAACATGGCGTTAGAGGGTGAGAACTCGAAACAGCCCCCGAACGGCCCCGTGGGTGGCACCAACACCTCCCACGGGACCAACGTAACTCGTAGGAACTGACCCCGCAGCCGCGGGTCTCCCGGTTTGAGAGTACGACGGTAATTTGCTTATTTCCACACTTAGGCTTTAAAACATGGCGTTAGAGGGTGAGAACTCGAAATAGCCCCCGAACGGCCCCGTGGGTGGCACCAACACCTCCCACGGGTCCAACGTAACTCGTAGGAACTGACCCCGCAGCCGCGGGTGTCCCGGTTTGAGAGTACGACGGTAATTTGCTTATTTCCACACTTAGGCTTAAAAACATGGCGTTAGAGGGTGAGAACTCGAAACAGCCCCCGAACGGCCCCGTGGGTGGCACCAACACCTCCCACGGGACCAACGTAACTCGTAGGAACTGACCCCGCAGCCGCGGGTGTCCTGGTTTGGGAGTACGACGGTAATTTGCCTATTTCTACACTTAGGCTTAACATGGCGTTAGAGGGTGAGAACTCGAAACAGCCCCCGAACGGCCCCGTGGGTGACACGAACACCTCCCACGGGACCAACGTAACTCGTAGGAACTGACCCCGCAGCCGCGGGTGTCCCGGTTTGAGAGTACGACGGTAATTTGCTTATTTCCACACTTAGGCTTAAAAACATGGCGTTAGACGGTGAGAACTCGAAACAGCCCCCGAACGGCCCCGTGGGTGGCACCAACACCTCCCACGGGACCAACGTAACTCGTAGGAACTGACCCCGCAGCCGCGGGTCTCCCGGTTTGAGAGTACGACGGTAATTTGCTTATTTCCACACTTAGGCTTTAAAACATGGCGTTAGAGGGTGAGAACTCGAAATAGCCCCCGAACGGCCCCGTGGGTGGCACCAACACCTCCCACGGGTCCAACGTAACTCGTAGGAACTGACCCCGCAGCCGCGGGTGTCCCGGTTTGAGAGTACGAAGGTAATTTGCTTATTTCCACACTTAGGCTTAAAAACATGGCGTTAGAGGGTGAGAACTCGAAACAGCTCCCGAACGGCCCCGTGGGTGGCACCAACACCTCCCACGGGACCAACGTAACTCGTAGGAACTGACCCCGCAGTCGCGGGTGTCCCGATTTGAGAGTACGACGGTAATTTGCTTATTTCCACACTTAGACTTAAAAACATGGCGTTAGAGGGTGAGAACTCGAAATAGCCCCCGAACGGCCCCGTGGGTGGCCCCAACACCTCCCACGGGACCAACGTAACTCGTAGGAACTGACCCCGCAGCCGCGGGTGTCCCGGTTTGAGAGTACGACGGTAATTTGCTTATTTCTACACTTAGGCTTAACATGGCGTTAGAGGGTGAAAACTGGAAACAGCCCCCGAACGGCCCCGTGGGTGGCACCAACACCTCCCACGGGACCAACGTAACTCGTAGGAACTGACCCCGCAGCCGTGGGTGTCCCGGTTTGAGAGTACGACGGTAATTTACTTATTTTTGAAAACTCGAAACAGCCCCCGAACGGCCCCGTGGGTGGCACCAACACCTCCCACGAGACCAACGTAACTCGTAGGAACTGACCCCGCAGCCGTGGGTGTCCCGGTTTGAGAGTACGACGGTAATTTACTTATTTTTGAAAACTCTAAACAGCCCCCGAACGGCCCCGTGGGTGGCACCAACACCTCCCACGGGACCAACGTAACTCGTAGGAACTGACCCCGCAGCCGCGGGTCTCCTGGTTTGAGAGTACGACGGTAATTTGCTTATTTCCACACTTAGGCTTAAAAACATGGCGTTAGAGGGTGAGAACTCTAAACAGCCCCCGAACGGCCCCGTGGGTGGCACCAACACCTCCCACGGGACCAACGTAACTCGTAGGAACTGACCCCGCAGCCGCGGGTGTTCCGGTTTGAGAGTACGACGGTAATTTGCTTATTTCCACACTTAGGCTTAAAAACATGGCGTTAGAGGGTGAGAACTCGAAACAGCCCCCCAACGGCCCCGTGGGTGGCACCAACACCTCCCACGGGACCAACGTAACTCGTAGGAACTGACCCCGCAGCCGCGGGTTTCCCGGTTTGAGAGTACGACGGTAATTTGCTTATTTCCACACTTAGGCTTTAAAACATGGCGTTAGAGGGTGAGAACTCGAAACAGCCCCCGAACGGCCCCGTGGGTGGCACCAACACCTCCCACGGGACCAACGTAACTCGTAGGAACTGACCCCGCAGCCGCGGGTGTCCCGGTTTGAGAGTACGACGGTAATTTGCTTATTTCCACACTTAGGCTTAAAAACATGGCGTTAGAGGGTGAGAACTCGATACAGCTCCCGAACGGCCCCGTGGGTGGCACCAACACCTCCCACGGGACCAACGTAACTCGTAGGAGCTGACCCCGCAGTCGCGGGTGTCCCGATTTGAGAGTACGATGGTAATTTGCTTATTTCCACACTTAGACTTAAAAACATGGCGTTAGAGGGTGAGAACTCGAAACAGCCCCCGAACGGCCCCGTGGGTGGCATCAACACCTCCCACGGGACCAACGTAACTCGTAGGAACTGACCCCGCAGCCGCGGGTGTCCCGGTTTGAGAGTACGACGGTAATTTGCTTATTTCTACACTTAGGCTTAACATGGCGTTAGAGGGTGAAAACTGGAAACAGCCCCCGAACGGCCCCGTGGGTGGCACCAACACCTCCCACGGGACCAACGTAACTCGTAGGAACTGACCCCGCAGCCGCGGGTGTCCCGGTTTGAGAGTACGACGGTAATTTACTTATTTTTGAAAACTCGAAACAGCCCCCGAACGGCCCCGTGGGTGGCACCAACACCTCCCACGGGACCAACGTAACTCGTAGGAACTGACCCCGCAGCCGCGGGTGTCCCGGTTTGAGAGTACGACGGTAATTTGCTTATTTCCACACTTAGGCTTAAAAACATGGCGTTAGAGGGTGAGAACTCGAAACAGCCCCCGAACGGCCCCGTGGGTGGCACCAACACCTCCCACGGGACCAACGTAACTCGTAGGAACTGACCCCGCAGCCGCGGGTGTCCCGGTTTGAGAGTACGACGGTAATTTGCTTATTTCCACACTTAGGCTTAAAAACATGGCGTTAGAGGGTGAGAACTCGAAACAGCTCCCGAACGGCCCCGTGGGTGGCACCAACACCTCCCACGGGACCAACGTAACTCGTAGGAACTGACCCCGCAGCCGCGGGTGTCCCGGTTTGAGAGTACGACGGTAATTTGCTTATTTCCACACTTAGACTTAAAAACATGGCGTTAGAGGGTGAGAACTCGAAACAGCCCCCGAACGGCCCCGTGGGTGGCACCAACACCTCCCACGGGACCAACGCAACTTGTAGGAACTGACCCCGCAACCGCGGGTGTCCCGGTTTGAGAGTACGACGGTAATTTGCTTATTTCTACATTAGGCTTAACATGGCGTTAGAGGGGGGAAACTCGAAACAGCCCCCGAACGGCCCCGTGGGTGGCACCAACACCTCCCACGGGACCAACGTAACACGTAGGAACTGACCCCGCAGCCGCGGGTGTCCCGGTTTGAGAGTACGACGGTAATTTACTTAATTCTGAAAACTCGAAACAGCCCCCGAACGGCCCCGTGGGTGGCACCAACACCTCCCACGGGACCAACGTAACTCGTAGGAACTGACCCCGCAGCCGCGGGTGTCCCGGTTTGAGAGTACGACGGTAATTTGCTTATTTACACACTTAGGCTTAAAAACATGGCGTTAGAGGGTGATAACTCTAAACAGCCCCCGAACGGCCCCGTGGGTGGCACCAACACCTCCCACGGGACCAACGTAACTCGTAGGAACTGACCCCGCAGCCGCGGGTGTCCCGGTTTGAGAGTACGACGGTAATTTTCTTATTTCCACACTTAGGCTTAAAAACATGGCGTTAGAGGGTGAGAACTCGAAACAGCCCCCGAACGGCCCCGTGGGTGACACCAACACCTCCCACGGGACCAACGTAACCCGTAGGAACTGACCCCGCAGCCGCGGATGTCCCGGTTTGAGAGTACGACGGTAATTTGCTTATTTCCACACTTAGGCTTAAAAACATGGCGTTAGAGGGTGAGAACTCGAAACAGCAACCGAACGGCCCCGTGGGTGGCACCAACACCTCCCACGGGACCAACGTAACTCGTAGGAACTGACCCCGCAGCCGCGGGTCTCCCGGTTTGAGAGTACGACGGTAATTTGCTTATTTCCACACTTAGGCTTTAAAACATGGCGTTAGAGGGTGAGAACTCGAAATAGCCCCCGAACGGCCCCGTGGGTGGCACCAACACCTCCCACGGGACCAACGTAACTCGTAGGAACTGACCCCGCAGTCGCGGGTGTCCCGGTTTGAGAGTACGAAGGTAATTTGCTTATTTCCACACTTAGGCTTAAAAACATGGCGTTAGAGGGTGAGAACTCGAAACAGCTCCCGAACGGCCCCGTGGGTGGCACCAACACCTCCCACGGGACCAACGTAACTCGTAGGAACTGACCCCGCAGTCGCGGGTGTCCCGATTTGAGAGTACGACGGTAATTTGCTTATTTCCACACTTAGGCTTAGAAACATGGCGTTAAAGGGTGAGAACTCGAAACAGCCCCCGAACGGCCCCGTGGGTGGCACCAACACCTCCCAAGGGACCAACGTAACTCGTAGGAACTGACCCCACAGCCGCGGGTGTCCCGGTTTGAGAGTACGACGGTAATTTACTTATTTCCACACTTAGGCTTAAAAACATGGTGTTAGAGGGTGAGAACTCGAAACAGCCCCCGAACGGCCCCGTGGGTGGCACCAACACCTCCCACGGGACCAACGTAACTCGTAGGAACTGACCCCGCAGCCGCGGGTGTCCCGGTTTGAGAGTACGACGGTAATTTGCTTATTTCCACACTTAGACTTAAAAACATGGCGTTAGAGGGTGAGAACTCGAAACAGCCCCCGAACGGCCCCGTGGGTGGCACCAACACCTCCCACGGGACCAACGTAACTCGTAGGAACTGGCCCCGCAACCGCGGGTGTCCCGGTTTGAGAGTACGACGGTAATTTGCTTATTTCTACATTAGGCTTAACATGGCGTTAGAGGGGGAAAACTCGAAAATGCCCCCGAACGGCCCCGTGGGTGGCACCAACACCTCCCACGGGACCAACGTAACTCGTAGGAACTGACCCCGCAGCCGCGGGTGTCCCGGTTTGAGAGTACGACGGTAATTTACTTAATTCTGAAAACTCGAAACAGCCCCCGAACGGCCTCGTGGGTGGCACCAACACCTCCCACGGGACCAACTTAACTCGTAGGAACTGACCCTGCAGCCGCCGGTATCCCGGTTTGAGAGTACGACGGTAATTTGCTTATTTACACACTTAGGCTTAAAAACATGGCGTTAGAGGGTGAGAACTCTAAACAGCCCCCGAACGGCCCCGTGGGTGGCACCAACACCTCCCACGGGACCAACGTAACTCGTAGGAACTGACCCCGCAGCCGCGGGTGTCCCGGTTTGAGGGTACGATGGTAATTTTCTTATTTCCACACTTAGGCTTAAAACACATGGCGTTAGAGGGTGAGAACTCGAAACAGCCCCCGAACGGCCCCGTGGGTGACACCAACACCTCCCACGGGACCAACGTAACTCGTAGGAACTGACCCCGCAGCCGCGGGTGTCCCGGTTTGAGAGTACGACGGTAATTTGCTTATTTCCACACTTAGGCTTTAAAACATGGCGTTAGAGGGTGAGAACTCGAAACAGCCCCCGAACGGCCCCGTGGGTGGCACCAACACCTCCCACGGGACCAACGTAACTCGTAGGAACTGACCCCGCAGCCGCGGGTCTCCCGGTTTGAGAGTACGACGGTAATTTGCTTATTTCCACACTTAGGCTTTAAAACATGGCGTTAGAGGGTGAGAACTCGAAATAGCCCCTGAACGGCCCCGTGGGTGGCACCAACACCTCCCACGGGACCAACGTAACTCGTAGGAACTGACCCCGCAGCCGCTGGTGTCCCGGTTTGAGAGTACGAAGGTAATTTGCTTATTTCCACACTTAGGCTTAAAAACATGGCGTTAGAGGGTGAGAACTCGAAACAACTCCCGAACGGCCCCGTGGGTGGCACCAACACCTCCCACGGGACCAACGTAACTCGTAGGAACTGACCCCGCAGTCGCGGGTGTCCCGATTTGAGAGTACGACGGTAATTTGCTTATTTCCACACTTAGGCTTAGAAACATGGCGTTAAAGGGTGAGAACTCGAAACAGCCCCCGAACGGCCCCGTGGGTGGCACCAACACCTCCCAAGGGACCAACGTAACTCGTAGGAACTGACCCCGCAGCCGCGGGTGTCCCGGTTTGATAGTACGACGGTAATTTACTTATTTCCACACTTAGGCTTAAAAACATGGTGTTAGAGGGTGAGAACTCGAAACAGCCCCCGAACGGCCCCGTGGGTGGCACCAACACCTCCCACGGGACCAACGTAACTCGTAGGAACTGACCCCGCAGCCGCGGGTGTCCCGGTTTGAGAGTACGACGGTAATTTGCTTATTTCCTCACTTAGAATTAAAAACATGGCGTTAGAGGGTGAGAACTCGAAACAGCCCCCGAACGGCCCCGTGGGTGGCACCAACACCTCCCACGGGACCAACGTAACTCGTAGGAACTGACCCCGCAACCGCGGGTGTCCCGGTTTGAGAGTACGACGGTAATTTGCTTATTTCTACACTTAGGCTTAACATGGCGTTAGAGGGGAAAAACTCGAAACAGCCCCCGAACGGCCCCGTGGGTGGCACCAACACCTCCCACGGGACCAACGTAACTCGTAGGAACTGACCCCGCAGCCGCGGGTGTCCCGGTTTGAGAGTACGACGGTAATTTACTTAATTCTGAAAACTCGAAACAGCCCCCGAACGGCCCCGTGGGTGGCACCAACACCTCCCACGGGACCAACGTAACTCGTAGGAACTGACCCTGCAGCCGCCGGTGTCCCGGTTTGAGAGTACGACGGTAATTTGCTTATTTCCACACTTAGGCTTAAAAACATGGCGTTAGAGGGTGAGAACTCTAAACAGCCCCCGAACGGCCCCGTGGGTGGCACCAACACCTCCCACGGGACCAACGTAACTCGTAGGAACTGACCCCGCAGCCGCGGGTGTCCCGGTTTGAGAGTACGACGGTAATTTTCTTATTTCCACACTTAGGCTTAAAAACATGGCGTTAGAGGGTGAGAACTCGAAACAGCCCCCGAACGGCCCCGTGGGTGACACCAACACCTCCCACGGGACCAACGTAACTCGTAGGAACTGACCCCGCAGCCGCGGGTGTCCCGGTTTGAGAGTACGACGGTAATTTGCTTATTTCCACACTTAGGCTTAAAAACATGGCGTTAGAGGGTGAGAACTCGAAACAGCCCCCGAACGGCCCCGTGGGTGGCACCAACACCTCCCACGGGACCAACGTAACTCGTAGGAACTGACCCCGCAGTCGCGGGTGTCCCGATTTGAGAGTACGACGGTAATTTGCCTATTTCCACACTTAGACTTAAAAACAGGGCGTTAGAGGGTGAGAACTCGAAATAGCCCCCGAACGGCCCCGTGGGTGGCACCAACACCTCCCACGGGACCAACGTAACTCGTAGGAACTGACCCCGCAGCCGCGGGTGTCCCGGTTTGAGAGTACGACGGTAATTTGCTTATTTTTACACTTAGGCTTAACATGGCGTTAGAGGGTGAAAACTGGAAACAGCCCCCGAACGGCCCCGTGGGTGGCACCAACACCTCCCACGGGACCAACGTAACTCGTAGGAACTGACCCCGCAGCCGTGGGTGTCCCGGTTTGAGAGTACGACGGTAATTTACTTATTTTTGAAAACTCGAAACAGCGAACGGCCCCGTGGGTGGCACCAACACCTCCCACGGGACCAACGTAACTCGTAGGAACTGACCCCGCAGCCGTGGGTGTCCCGGTTTGAGAGTACGACGGTAATTTACTTATTTTTGAAAACTCGAAACAGCCCCCGAACGGCCCCGTGGGTGGCACCAACACCTCCCAAGGGACCAACGTAACTCGTAGGAACTGACCCCGCAGCCGCGGGTGTCCCGGTTTGAGAGTACGACGGTAATTTACTTATTTCCACACTTAGGCTTAAAAACATGGTGTTAGAGGGTGAGAACTCGAAACAGCCCCCGAACGGCCCCGTGGGTGGCACCAACACCTCCCACGGGACCAACGTAACTCGTAGGAACTGACCCCGCAGCCGCGGGTGTCCCGGTTTGAGAGTACGACGGTAATTTGCTTATTTCCACACTTAGAATTAAAAACATGGCGTTAGAGGGTGAGAACTCGAAACAGCCCCCGAACGTCCCCGTGGGTGGCACCAACACCTCCCACGGGACCAACGTAACTCGTAGGAACTGACCCCGCAATCGCGGGTGTCCCGGTTTGAGAGTACGACGGTAATTTGCTTATTTCTACACTTAGGCTTAACATGGCGTTAGAGGGGGAAAACTCGAAACAGTCCCCGAACGGCCCCGTGGGTGGCACCAACACCTCCCACGGGACCAACGTAACTCGTAGGAACTGACCCCGCAGCCGCGGGTGTCCCGGTTTGAGAGTACGACGGTAATTTACTTAATTCTGAAAACTCGAAACAGCCCCCGAACGGCCCCGTGGGTGGCACCAACACCTCCCACGGGACCAACGTAACTCGTAGGAACTGACCCTGCAGCCGCCGGTGTCCCGGTTTGAGAGTACGACGGTAATTTGCTTATTTCCACACTTAGGCTTAAAAACATGGCGTTAGAGGGTGAGAACTCTAAACAGCCCCCGAACGGCCCCGTGGGTGGCACCAACACCTCCCACGGGACCAACGTAACTCGTAGGAACTGACCCCGCAGCCGCGGGTGTCCCGGTTTGAGAGTACGACGGTAATTTTCTTATTTCCACACTTAGGCTTAAAAACATGGCGTTAGAGGGTGAGAACTCGAAACAGCCCCCGAACGGCCCCGTGGGTGACACCAACACCTCCCACGGGACCAACGTAACTCGTAGGAACTGACCCCGCAGCCGCGGGTGTCCCGGTTTGAGAGTACGACGGTAATTTGCTTATTTCCACACTTAGGCTTAAAAACATGGCGTTAGAGGGTGAGAACTCGAAACAGCCCCCGAACGGCCCCGTGGGTGGCTCCAACACCTCCCACGGGACCAACGTAACTCGTAGGAACTGACCCCGCAGCCGCGGGTCTCCCGGTTTGAGAGTACGACGGTAATTTGCTTATTTCCACACTTAGGCTTTAAAACATGGCGTTAGAGGGTGAGAACTCGAAATAGCCCCCGAACGGCCCCGTGGGTGGCACCAACACCTCCCACGGGTCCAACGTAACTCGTAGGAACTGACTCCGCAGCCGCGGGTGTCCCGGTTTGAGAGTACGAAGGTAATTTGCTTATTTCCACACTTTGGCTTAAAAACATGGCGTTAGAGGGTGAAAACTCGAAACAGCCCCCGAACGGCCCCGTGGGTGGCACCAACACCTCCCACGGGACCAACGTAACTCGTAGGAACTGACCCCGCAGCCGCGGGTGTCCCGGTTTGAGAGTACGACGGTAATTTGCTTATTTCCACACTTAGGCTTAAAAACATGGCGTTAGAGGGTGAGAACTCGAAACAGCCCCCGAACGGCCCCGTGGGTGACACCAACACCTCGCACGGGACCAACGTAACTCGTAGGAACTGACCCCGCAGCCGCGGGTGTCCCGGTTTGAGAGTACGACGGTAATTTGCTTATTTCCACACTTAGGCTTAAAAACATGGCGTTAGAGGGTGAGAACTCGAAACAGCCCCCGAACGGCCCCGTGGGTGGCACCAACACCTCCCACGGGACCAACGTAACTCGTAGGAACTGACCCCGCAGCCGCGGGTCTCCCGGTTTGAGAGTACGACGGTAATTTGCTTATTTCCACACTTAGGCTTTAAAACATGGCGTTAGAGGGTGAGAACTCGAAATAGCCCCCGAACGGCCCCGTGGGTGGCACCAACACCTCCCACGGGTCCAACGTAACTCGTAGGAACTGACCCCGCAGCCGCGGGTGTCCCGGTTTGAGAGTACGACGGTAATTTGCTTATTTCCACACTTAGGCTTAAAAACATGGCGTTAGAGGGTGAGAACTCGAAACAGCCCCCGAACGGCCCCGTGGGTGGCACCAACACCTCCCACGGGACCAACGTAACTCGTAGGAACTGACCCCGCAGCCGCGGGTGTCCTGGTTTGGGAGTACGACGGTAATTTGCCTATTTCTACACTTAGGCTTAACATGGCGTTAGAGGGTGAGAACTCGAAACAGCCCCCGAACGGCCCCGTGGGTGACACGAACACCTCCCACGGGACCAACGTAACTCGTAGGAACTGACCCCGCAGCCGCGGGTGTCCCGGTTTGAGAGTACGACGGTAATTTGCTTATTTCCACACTTAGGCTTAAAAACATGGCGTTAGACGGTGAGAACTCGAAACAGCCCCCGAACGGCCCCGTGGGTGGCACCAACACCTCCCACGGGACCAACGTAACTCGTAGGAACTGACCCCGCAGCCGCGGGTCTCCCGGTTTGAGAGTACGACGGTAATTTGCTTATTTCCACACTTAGGCTTTAAAACATGGCGTTAGAGGGTGAGAACTCGAAATAGCCCCCGAACGGCCCCGTGGGTGGCACCAACACCTCCCACGGGTCCAACGTAACTCGTAGGAACTGACCCCGCAGCCGCGGGTGTCCCGGTTTGAGAGTACGAAGGTAATTTGCTTATTTCCACACTTAGGCTTAAAAACATGGCGTTAGAGGGTGAGAACTCGAAACAGCTCCCGAACGGCCCCGTGGGTGGCACCAACACCTCCCACGGGACCAACGTAACTCGTAGGAACTGACCCCGCAGTCGCGGGTGTCCCGATTTGAGAGTACGACGGTAATTTGCTTATTTCCACACTTAGACTTAAAAACATGGCGTTAGAGGGTGAGAACTCGAAATAGCCCCCGAACGGCCCCGTGGGTGGCCCCAACACCTCCCACGGGACCAACGTAACTCGTAGGAACTGACCCCGCAGCCGCGGGTGTCCCGGTTTGAGAGTACGACGGTAATTTGCTTATTTCTACACTTAGGCTTAACATGGCGTTAGAGGGTGAAAACTGGAAACAGCCCCCGAACGGCCCCGTGGGTGGCACCAACACCTCCCACGGGACCAACGTAACTCGTAGGAACTGACCCCGCAGTCGTGGGTGTCCCGGTTTGAGAGTACGACGGTAATTTACTTATTTTTGAAAACTCGAAACAGCCCCCGAACGGCCCCGTGGGTGGCACCAACACCTCCCACGAGACCAACGTAACTCGTAGGAACTGACCCCGCAGCCGTGGGTGTCCCGGTTTGAGAGTACGACGGTAATTTACTTATTTTTGAAAACTCGAAACAGCCCCCGAACGGCCCCGTGGGTGGCACCAACACCTCCCACGGGACCAACGTAACTCGTAGGAACTGACCCCGCAGCCGCGGGTCTCCTGGTTTGAGAGTACGACGGTAATTTGCTTATTTCCACACTTAGGCTTAAAAACATGGCGTTAGAGGGTGAGAACTCTAAACAGCCCCCGAACGGCCCCGTGGGTGGCACCAACACCTCCCACGGGACCAACGTAACTCGTAGGAACTGACCCCGTAGCCGCGGGTGTTCCGGTTTGAGAGTACGACGGTAATTTGCTTATTTCCACACTTAGGCTTAAAAACATGGCGTTAGAGGGTGAGAACTCGAAACAGCCCCCCAACGGCCCCGTGGGTGGCACCAACACCTCCCACGGGACCAACGTAACTCGTAGGAACTGACCCCGCAGCCGCGGGTTTCCCGGTTTGAGAGTACGACGGTAATTTGCTTATTTCCACACTTAGGCTTTAAAACATGGCGTTAGAGGGTGAGAACTCGAAACAGCCCCCGAACGGCCCCGTGGGTGGCACCAACACCTCCCACGGGACCAACGTAACTCGTAGGAACTGACCCCGCAGCCGCGGGTGTCCCGGTTTGAGAGTACGACGGTAATTTGCTTATTTCCACACTTAGGCTTAAAAACATGGCGTTAGAGGGTGAGAACTCGATACAGCTCCCGAACGGCCCCGTGGGTGGCACCAACACCTCCCACGGGACCAACGTAACTCGTAGGAGCTGACCCCGCAGTCGCGGGTGTCCCGATTTGAGAGTACGATGGTAATTTGCTTATTTCCACACTTAGACTTAAAAACATGGCGTTAGAGGGTGAGAACTCGAAACAGCCCCCGAACGGCCCCGTGGGTGGCATCAACACCTCCCACGGGACCAACGTAACTCGTAGGAACTGACCCCGCAGCCGCGGGTGTCCCGGTTTGAGAGTACGACGGTAAGTTGCTTATTTCTACACTTAGGCTTAACATGGCGTTAGAGGGTGAAAACTGGAAACAGCCCCCGAACGGCCCCGTGGGTGGCACCAACACCTCCCACGGGACCAACGTAACTCGTAGGAACTGACCCCGCAGCCGCGGGTGTCCCGGTTTGAGAGTACGACGGTAATTTACTTATTTTTGAAAACTCGAAACAGCCCCCGAACGGCCCCGTGGGTGGCACCAACACCTCCCACGGGACCAACGTAACTCGTAGGAACTGACCCCGCAGCCGCGGGTGTCCCGGTTTGAGAGTACGACGGTAATTTGCTTATTTCCACACTTAGGCTTAGAAACATGGCGTTAGAGGGTGAGAACTCGAAACAGCCCCCGAACGGCCCCGTGGGTGGCACCAACACCTCCCACGGGACCAACGTAACTCGTAGGAACTGACCCCGCAGCCGCGGGTGTCCCGGTTTGAGAGTACGACGGTAATTTGCTTATTTCCACACTTAGGCTTAAAAACATGGCGTTAGAGGGTGAGAACTCGAAACAGCTCCCGAACGGCCCCGTGGGTGGCACCAACACCTCCCACGGGACCAACGTAACTCGTAGGAACTGACCCCGCAGCCGCGGGTGTCCCGGTTTGAGAGTACGACGGTAATTTGCTTATTTCCACACTTAGACTTAAAAACATGGCGTTAGAGGGTGAGAACTCGAAACAGCCCCCGAACGGCCCCGTGGGTGGCACCAACACCTCCCACGGGACCAACGCAACTTGTAGGAACTGACCCCGCAACCGCGGGTGTCCCGGTTTGAGAGTACGACGGTAATTTGCTTATTTCTACATTAGGCTTAACATGGCGTTAGAGGGGGAAAACTCGAAACAGCCCCCGAACGGCCCCGTGGGTGGCACCAACACCTCCCACGGGACCAACGTAACACGTAGGAACTGACCCCGCAGCCGCGGGTGTCCCGGTTTGAGAGTACGACGGTAATTTACTTAATTCTGAAAACTCGAAACAGCCCCCGAACGGCCCCGTGGGTGGCACCAACACCTCCCACGGGACCAACGTAACTCGTAGGAACTGACCCCGCAGCCGCGGGTGTCCCGGTTTGAGAGTACGACGGTAATTTGCTTATTTACACACTTAGGCTTAAAAACATGGCGTTAGAGGGTGATAACTCTAAACAGCCCCCGAACGGCCCCGTGGGTGGCACCAACACCTCCCACGGGACCAACGTAACTCGTAGGAACTGACCCCGCAGCCGCGGGTGTCCCGGTTTGAGAGTACGACGGTAATTTTCTTATTTCCACACTTAGGCTTAAAAACATGGCGTTAGAGGGTGAGAACTCGAAACAGCCCCCGAACGGCCCCGTGGGTGACACCAACACCTCCCACGGGACCAACGTAACCCGTAGGAACTGACCCCGCAGCCGCGGATGTCCCGGTTTGAGAGTACGACGGTAATTTGCTTATTTCCACACTTAGGCTTAAAAACATGGCGTTAGAGGGTGAGAACTCGAAACAGCAACCGAACGGCCCCGTGGGTGGCACCAACACCTCCCACGGGACCAACGTAACTCGTAGGAACTGACCCCGCAGCCGCGGGTCTCCCGGTTTGAGAGTACGACGGTAATTTGCTTATTTCCACACTTAGGCTTTAAAACATGGCGTTAGAGGGTGAGAACTCGAAATAGCCCCCGAACGGCCCCGTGGGTGGCACCAACACCTCCCACGGGACCAACGTAACTCGTAGGAACTGACCCCGCAGTCGCGGGTGTCCCGGTTTGAGAGTACGAAGGTAATTTGCTTATTTCCACACTTAGGCTTAAAAACATGGCGTTAGAGGGTGAGAACTCGAAACAGCTCCCGAACGGCCCCGTGGGTGGCACCAACACCTCCCACGGGACCAACGTAACTCGTAGGAACTGACCCCGCAGTCGCGGGTGTCCCGATTTGAGAGTACGACGGTAATTTGCTTATTTCCACACTTAGGCTTAGAAACATGGCGTTAAAGGGTGAGAACTCGAAACAGCCCCCGAACGGCCCCGTGGGTGGCACCAACACCTCCCAAGGGACCAACGTAACTCGTAGGAACTGACCCCACAGCCGCGGGTGTCCCGGTTTGAGAGTACGACGGTAATTTACTTATTTCCACACTTAGGCTTAAAAACATGGTGTTAGAGGGTGAGAACTCGAAACAGCCCCCGAACGGCCCCGTGGGTGGCACCAACACCTCCCACGGGACCAACGTAACTCGTAGGAACTGACCCCGCAGCCGCGGGTGTCCCGGTTTGAGAGTACGACGGTAATTTGCTTATTTCCACACTTAGACTTAAAAACATGGCGTTAGAGGGTGAGAACTCGAAACAGCCCCCGAACGGCCCCGTGGGTGGCACCAACACCTCCCACGGGACCAACGTAACTCGTAGGAACTGGCCCCGCAACCGCGGGTGTCCCGGTTTGAGAGTACGACGGTAATTTGCTTATTTCTACATTAGGCTTAACATGGCGTTAGAGGGGGAAAACTCGAAAATGCCCCCGAACGGCCCCGTGGGTGGCACCAACACCTCCCACGGGACCAACGTAACTCGTAGGAACTGACCCCGCAGCCGCGGGTGTCCCGGTTTGAGAGTACGACGGTAATTTACTTAATTCTGAAAACTCGAAACAGCCCCCGAACGGCCTCGTGGGTGGCACCAACACCTCCCACGGGACCAACTTAACTCGTAGGAACTGACCCTGCAGCCGCCGGTATCCCGGTTTGAGAGTACGACGGTAATTTGCTTATTTACACACTTAGGCTTAAAAACATGGCGTTAGAGGGTGAGAACTCTAAACAGCCCCCGAACGGCCCCGTGGGTGGCACCAACACCTCCCACGGGACCAACGTAACTCGTAGGAACTGACCCCGCAGCCGCGGGTGTCCCGGTTTGAGAGTACGACGGTAATTTTCTTATTTCCACACTTAGGCTTAAAACACATGGCGTTAGAGGGTGAGAACTCGAAACAGCCCCCGAACGGCCCCGTGGGTGACACCAACACCTCCCACGGGACCAACGTAACTCGTAGGAACTGACCCCGCAGCCGCGGGTGTCCCGGTTTGAGAGTACGACGGTAATTTGCTTATTTCCACACTTAGGCTTTAAAACATGGCGTTAGAGGGTGAGAACTCGAAACAGCCCCCGAACGGCCCCGTGGGTGGCACCAACACCTCCCACGGGACCAACGTAACTCGTAGGAACTGACCCCGCAGCCGCGGGTCTCCCGGTTTGAGAGTACGACGGTAATTTGCTTATTTCCACACTTAGGCTTTAAAACATGGCGTTAGAGGGTGAGAACTCGAAATAGCCCCTGAACGGCCCCGTGGGTGGCACCAACACCTCCCACGGGACCAACGTAACTCGTAGGAACTGACCCCGCAGCCGCGGGTGTCCCGGTTTGAGAGTACGAAGGTAATTTGCTTAGTTCCACACTTAGGCTTAAAAACATGGCGTTAGAGGGTGAGAACTCGAAACAACTCCCGAACGGCCCCGTGGGTGGCACCAACACCTCCCACGGGACCAACGTAACTCGTAGGAACTGACCCCGCAGTCGCGGGTGTCCCGATTTGAGAGTACGACGGTAATTTGCTTATTTCCACACTTAGGCTTAGAAACATGGCGTTAAAGGGTGAGAACTCGAAACAGCCCCCGAACGGCCCCGTGGGTGGCACCAACACCTCCCAAGGGACCAACGTAACTCGTAGGAACTGACCCCGCAGCCGCGGGTGTCCCGGTTTGAGAGTACGACGGTAATTTACTTATTTCCACACTTAGGCTTAAAAACATGGTGTTAGAGGGTGAGAACTCGAAAAAGCCCCCGAACGGCCCCGTGGGTGGCACCAACACCTCCCACGGGACCAACGTAACTCGTAGGAACTGACCCCGCAGCCGCGGGTGTCCCGGTTTGAGAGTACGACGGTAATTTGCTTATTTCCTCACTTAGAATTAAAAACATGGCGTTAGAGGGTGAGAACTCGAAACAGCCCCCGAACGGCCCCGTGGGTGGCACCAACACCTCCCACGGGACCAACGTAACTCGTAGGAACTGACCCCGCAACCGCGGGTGTCCCGGTTTGAGAGTACGACGGTAATTTGCTTATTTCTACACTTAGGCTTAACATGGCGTTAGAGGGGAAAAACTCGAAACAGCCCCCGAACGGCCCCGTGGGTGGCACCAACACCTCCCACGGGACCAACGTAACTCGTAGGAACTGACCCCGCAGCCGCGGGTGTCCCGGTTTGAGAGTACGACGGTAATTTACTTAATTCTGAAAACTCGAAACAGCCCCCGAACGGCCCCGTGGGTGGCACCAACACCTCCCACGGGACCAACGTAACTCGTAGGAACTGACCCTGCAGCCGCCGGTGTCCCGGTTTGAGAGTACGACGGTAATTTGCTTATTTCCACACTTAGGCTTAAAAACATGGCGTTAGAGGGTGAGAACTCTAAACAGCCCCCGAACGGCCCCGTGGGTGGCACCAACACCTCCCACGGGACCAACGTAACTCGTAGGAACTGACCCCGCAGCCGCGGGTGTCCCGGTTTGAGAGTACGACGGTAATTTTCTTATTTCCACACTTAGGCTTAAAAACATGGCGTTAGAGGGTGAGAACTCGAAACAGCCCCCGAACGGCCCCGTGGGTGACACCAACACCTCCCACGGGACCAACGTAACTCGTAGGAACTGACCCCGCAGCCGCGGGTGTCCCGGTTTGAGAGTACGACGGTAATTTGCTTATTTCCACACTTAGGCTTAAAAACATGGCGTTAGAGGGTGAGAACTCGAAACAGCCCCCGAACGGCCCCGTGGGTGGCACCAACACCTCCCACGGGACCAACGTAACTCGTAGGAACTGACCCCGCAGTCCCGGGTGTCCCGATTTGAGAGTACGACGGTAATTTGCCTATTTCCACACTTAGACTTAAAAACAGGGCGTTAGAGGGTGAGAACTCGAAATAGCCCCCGAACGGCCCCGTGGGTGGCACCAACACCTCCCACGGGACCAACGTAACTCGTAGGAACTGACCCCGCAGCCGCGGGTGTCCCGGTTTGAGAGTACGACGGTAATTTGCTTATTTTTACACTTAGGCTTAACATGGCGTTAGAGGGTGAAAACTGGAAACAGCCCCCGAACGGCCCCGTGGGTGGCACCAACACCTCCCACGGGACCAACGTAACTCGTAGGAACTGACCCCGCAGCCGTGGGTGTCCCGGTTTGAGAGTACGACGGTAATTTACTTATTTTTGAAAACTCGAAACAGCCCCCGAACGGCCCCGTGGGTGGCACCAACACCTCCCACGGGACCAACGTAACTCGTAGGAACTGACCCCGCAGCCGTGGGTGTCCCGGTTTGAGAGTACGACGGTAATTTACTTATTTTTGAAAACTCGAAACAGCCCCCGAACGGCCCCGTGGGTGGCACCAACACCTCCCAAGGGACCAACGTAACTCGTAGGAACTGACCCCGCAGCCGCGGGTGTCCCGGTTTGAGAGTACGACGGTAATTTACTTATTTCCACACTTAGGCTTAAAAACATGGTGTTAGAGGGTGAGAACTCGAAACAGCCCCCGAACGGCCCCGTGGGTGGCACCAACACCTCCCACGGGACCAACGTAACTCGTAGGAACTGACCCCGCAGCCGCGGGTGTCCCGGTTTGAGAGTACGACGGTAATTTGCTTATTTCCACACTTAGAATTAAAAACATGGCGTTAGAGGGTGAGAACTCGAAACAGCCCCCGAACGTCCCCGTGGGTGGCACCAACACCTCCCACGGGACCAACGTAACTCGTAGGAACTGACCCCGCAATCGCGGGTGTCCCGGTTTGAGAGTACGACGGTAATTTGCTTATTTCTACACTTAGGCTTAACATGGCGTTAGAGGGGGAAAACTCGAAACAGCCCCCGAACGGCCCCGTGGGTGGCACCAACACCTCCCACGGGACCAACGTAACTCGTAGGAACTGACCCCGCAGCCGCGGGTGTCCCGGTTTGAGAGTACGACGGTAATTTACTTAATTCTGAAAACTCGAAACAGCCCCCGAACGGCCCCGTGGGTGGCACCAACACCTCCCACGGGACCAACGTAACTCGTAGGAACTGACCCTGCAGCCGCCGGTGTCCCGGTTTGAGAGTACGACGGTAATTTGCTTATTTCCACACTTAGGCTTAAAAACATGGCGTTAGAGGGTGAGAACTCTAAACAGCCCCCGAACGGCCCCGTGGGTGGCACCAACACCTCCCACGGGACCAACGTAACTCGTAGGAACTGACCCCGCAGCCGCGGGTGTCCCGGTTTGAGAGTACGACGGTAATTTTCTTATTTCCACACTTAGGCTTAAAAACATGGCGTTAGAGGGTGAGAACTCGAAACAGCCCCCGAACGGCCCCGTGGGTGACACCAACACCTCCCACGGGACCAACGTAACTCGTAGGAACTGACCCCGCAGCCGCGGGTGTCCCGGTTTGAGAGTACGACGGTAATTTGCTTATTTCCACACTTAGGCTTAAAAACATGGCGTTAGAGGGTGAGAACTCGAAACAGCCCCCGAACGGCCCCGTGGGTGGCTCCAACACCTCCCACGGGACCAACGTAACTCGTAGGAACTGACCCCGCAGCCGCGGGTCTCCCGGTTTGAGAGTACGACGGTAATTTGCTTATTTCCACACTTAGGTTTTAAAACATGGCGTTAGAGGGTGAGAACTCGAAATAGCCCCCGAACGGCCCCGTGGGTGGCACCAACACCTCCCACGGGTCCAACGTAACTCGTAGGAACTGACTCCGCAGCCGCGGGTGTCCCGGTTTGAGAGTACGAAGGTAATTTGCTTATTTCCACACTTTGGCTTAAAAACATGGCGTTAGAGGGTGAAAACTCGAAACAGCCCCCGAACGGCCCCGTGGGTGGCACCAACACCTCCCACGGGACCAACGTAACTCGTAGGAACTGACCCCGCAGTCGCGGGTGTCCCGATTTGAGAGTACGACGGTAATTTGCTTATTTCCACACTTAGACTTAAAAACATGGCGTTAGAGGGTGAGAACTCGAAATAGCCCCCGAACGGCCCCGTGGGTGGCACCAACACCTCCCACGGGACCAACGTAACTCGTAGGAACTGACCCCGCAGTCGCGGGTGTCCCGATTTGAGAGTACGACGATAATTTGCTTATTTCCACACTTAGAATTAAAAACATGGCGTTAGAGGGTGAGAACTCGAAACAGCCCCCGAACGGCCCCGTGGGTGACACCAACACCTCCCACGGGACCAACGTAACTCGTAGGAACTGACCCCGCAGCCGCGGGTGTCCCGGTTTGAGAGTACGACGGTAATTTGCTTATTTCCACACTTAGGCTTTAAAACATGGCGTTAGAGGGTGAGAACTCGAAACAGCCCCCGAACGGCCCCGTGGGTGGCACCAACACCTCCCACGGGACCAACGTAACTCGTAGGAACTGACCCCGCAGCCGCGGGTCTCCCGGTTTGAGAGTACGACGGTAATTTGCTTATTTCCACACTTAGGCTTTAAAACATGGCGTTAGAGGGTGAGAACTCGAAATAGCCCCTGAACGGCCCCGTGGGTGGCACCAACACCTCCCACGGGACCAACGTAACTCGTAGGAACTGACCCCGCAGCCGCGGGTGTCCCGGTTTGAGAGTACGAAGGTAATTTGCTTATTTCCACACTTAGGCTTAAAAACATGGCGTTAGAGGGTGAGAACTCGAAACAACTCCCGAACGGCCCCGTGGGTGGCACCAACACCTCCCACGGGACCAACGTAACTCGTAGGAACTGACCCCGCAGTCGCGGGTGTCCCGATTTGAGAGTACGACGGTAATTTGCTTATTTCCACACTTAGGCTTAGAAACATGGCGTTAAAGGGTGAGAACTCGAAACAGCCCCCGAACGGCCCCGTGGGTGGCACCAACACCTCCCAAGGGACCAACGTAACTCGTAGGAACTGACCCCGCAGCCGCGGGTGTCCCGGTTTGAGAGTACGACGGTAATTTACTTATTTCCACACTTAGGCTTAAAAACATGGTGTTAGAGGGTGAGAACTCGAAACAGCCCCCGAACGGCCCCGTGGGTGGCACCAACACCTCCCACGGGACCAACGTAACTCGTAGGAACTGACCCCGCAGCCGCGGGTGTCCCGGTTTGAGAGTACGACGGTAATTTGCTTATTTCCTCACTTAGAATTAAAAACATGTCGTTAGAGGGTGAGAACTCGAAACAGCCCCCGAACGGCCCCGTGGGTGGCACCAACACCTCCCACGGGACCAACGTAACTCGTAGGAACTGACCCCGCAACCGCGGGTGTCCCGGTTTGAGAGTACGACGGTAATTTGCTTATTTCTACACTTAGGCTTAACATGGCGTTAGAGGGGAAAAACTCGAAACAGCCCCCGAACGGCCCCGTGGGTGGCACCAACACCTCCCACGGGACCAACGTAACTCGTAGGAACTGACCCCGCAGCCGCGGGTGTCCCGGTTTGAGAGTACGACGGTAATTTACTTAATTCTGAAAACTCGAAACAGCCCCCGAACGGCCCCGTGGGTGGCACCAACACCTCCCACGGGACCAACGTAACTCGTAGGAACTGACCCTGCAGCCGCCGGTGTCCCGGTTTGAGAGTACGACGGTAATTTGCTTATTTCCACACTTAGGCTTAAAAACATGGCGTTAGAGGGTGAGAACTCTAAACAGCCCCCGAACGGCCCCGTGGGTGGCACCAACACCTCCCACGGGACCAACGTAACTCGTAGGAACTGACCCCGCAGCCGCGGGTGTCCCGGTTTGAGAGTACGACGGTAATTTTCTTATTTCCACACTTAGGCTTAAAAACATGGCGTTAGAGGGTGAGAACTCGAAACAGCCCCCGAACGGCCCCGTGGGTGACACCAACACCTCCCACGGGACCAACGTAACTCGTAGGAACTGACCCCGCAGCCGCGGGTGTCCCGGTTTGAGAGTACGACGGTAATTTGCTTATTTCCACACTTAGGCTTAAAAACATGGCGTTAGAGGGTGAGAACTCGAAACAGCCCCCGAACGGCCCCGTGGGTGGCACCAACACCTCCCACGGGACCAACGTAACTCGTAGGAACTGACCCCGCAGTCGCGGGTGTCCCGATTTGAGAGTACGACGGTAATTTGCCTATTTCCACACTTAGACTTAAAAACAGGGCGTTAGAGGGTGAGAACTCGAAATAGCCCCCGAACGGCCCCGTGGGTGGCACCAACACCTCCCACGGGACCAACGTAACTCGTAGGAACTGACCCCGCAGCCGCGGGTGTCCCGGTTTGAGAGTACGACGGTAATTTGCTTATTTTTACACTTAGGCTTAACATGGCGTTAGAGGGTGAAAACTGGAAACAGCCCCCGAACGGCCCCGTGGGTGGCACCAACACCTCCCACGGGACCAACGTAACTCGTAGGAACTGACCCCGCAGCCGTGGGTGTCCCGGTTTGAGAGTACGACGGTAATTTACTTATTTTTGAAAACTCGAAACAGCCCCCGAACGGCCCCGTGGGTGGCACCAACACCTCCCACGGGACCAACGTAACTCGTAGGAACTGACCCCGCAGCCGTGGGTGTCCCGGTTTGAGAGTACGACGGTAATTTACTTATTTTTGAAAACTCGAAACAGCCCCCGAACGGCCCCGTGGGTGGCACCAACACCTCCCAAGGGACCAACGTAACTCGTAGGAACTGACCCCGCAGCCGCGGGTGTCCCGGTTTGAGAGTACGACGGTAATTTACTTATTTCCACACTTAGGCTTAAAAACATGGTGTTAGAGGGTGAGAACTCGAAACAGCCCCCGAACGGCCCCGTGGGTGGCACCAACACCTCCCACGGGACCAACGTAACTCGTAGGAACTGACCCCGCAGCCGCGGGTGTCCCGGTTTGAGAGTACGACGGTAATTTGCTTATTTCCACACTTAGAATTAAAAACATGGCGTTAGAGGGTGAGAACTCGAAACAGCCCCCGAACGTCCCCGTGGGTGGCACCAACACCTCCCACGGGACCAACGTAACTCGTAGGAACTGACCCCGCAATCGCGGGTGTCCCGGTTTGAGAGTACGACGGTAATTTGCTTATTTCTACACTTAGGCTTAACATGGCGTTAGAGGGGGAAAACTCGAAACAGCCCCCGAACGGCCCCGTGGGTGGCACCAACACCTCCCACGGGACCAACGTAACTCGTAGGAACTGACCCCGCAGCCGCGGGTGTCCCGGTTTGAGAGTACGACGGTAATTTACTTAATTCTGAAAACTCGAAACAGCCCCCGAACGGCCCCGTGGGTGGCACCAACACCTCCCACGGGACCAACGTAACTCGTAGGAACTGACCCTGCAGCCGCCGGTGTCCCGGTTTGAGAGTACGACGGTAATTTGCTTATTTCCACACTTAGGCTTAAAAACATGGCGTTAGAGGGTGAGAACTCTAAACAGCCCCCGAACGGCCCCGTGGGTGGCACCAACACCTCCCACGGGACCAACGTAACTCGTAGGAACTGACCCCGCAGCCGCGGGTGTCCCGGTTTGAGAGTACGACGGTAATTTTCTTATTTCCACACTTAGGCTTAAAAACATGGCGTTAGAGGGTGAGAACTCGAAACAGCCCCCGAACGGCCCCGTGGGTGACACCAACACCTCCCACGGGACCAACGTAACTCGTAGGAACTGACCCCGCAGCCGCGGGTGTCCCGGTTTGAGAGTACGACGGTAATTTGCTTATTTCCACACTTAGGCTTAAAAACATGGCGTTAGAGGGTGAGAACTCGAAACAGCCCCCGAACGGCCCCGTGGGTGGCTCCAACACCTCCCACGGGACCAACGTAACTCGTAGGAACTGACCCCGCAGCCGCGGGTCTCCCGGTTTGAGAGTACGACGGTAATTTGCTTATTTCCACACTTAGGTTTTAAAACATGGCGTTAGAGGGTGAGAACTCGAAATAGCCCCCGAACGGCCCCGTGGGTGGCACCAACACCTCCCACGGGTCCAACGTAACTCGTAGGAACTGACTCCGCAGCCGCGGGTGTCCCGGTTTGAGAGTACGAAGGTAATTTGCTTATTTCCACACTTTGTTTTAAAAACATGGCGTTAGAGGGTGAAAACTCGAAACAGCCCCCGAACGGCCCCGTGGGTGGCACCAACACCTCCCACGGGACCAACGTAACTCGTAGGAACTGACCCCGCAGTCGCGGGTGTCCCGATTTGAGAGTACGACGGTAATTTGCTTATTTCCACACTTAGACTTAAAAACATGGCGTTAGAGGGTGAGAACTCGAAATAGCCCCCGAACGGCCCCGTGGGTGGCACCAACACCTCCCACGGGACCAACGTAACTCGTAGGAACTGACCCCGCAGCCGCGGGTGTCCCGGTTTGAGAGTACGACGGTAATTTGCTTATTTCTACACTTAGGCTTAACATGGCGTTAGAGGGTGAAAACTGGAAACAGCCCCCGAACGGCCCCGTGGGTGGCACCAACACCTCCCACGGGACCAACGTAACTCGTAGGAACTGACCCCGCAGCCGTGGGTGTCCCGGTTTGAGAGTACGACGGTAATTTTCTTATTTTTGAAAACTCGAAACAGCCCCCGAACGGCCCCGTGGGTGGCACCAACACCTCCCACGGGACCAACGTAACTCGTAGGAACTGACCCCGTAGCCGTGGGTGTCCCGGTTTGAGAGTACGACGGTAATTTACTTATTTTTGAAAACTTGAAACAGCCCCCGAACGGCCCCGTGGGTGGCACCAACACCTCCCACGGGACCAACGTAACTCGTAGGAACTGATCCCGCAGCCGCGGGTGTCCCGGTTTGAGAGTACGACGGTAATTTGCTTATTTCCACACTTAGGCTTAAAAACATGGCGTTAGAGGGTGAGAACTCTAAACAGCCCCCGAACGGCCCCGTAAGTGGCACCAACACCTCCCACGGGACCAACGTAACTCGTAGGAACTGACCCCGCAGCCGCGGGTCTCCCGGTTTGAGAGTACGAAGGTAATTTGCTTATTTCCACACTTAGGCTTAAAAACATGGCGTTAGAGGGTGAGAACTCGAAACAGCCCCCGAACGGCCCCGTGGGTGGCACCAACACCTCCCACGGGACCAACGTAACTCGTAGGAACTGACCCCGCAGCCGCGGGTGTCCCGGTTTGAGAGTACGACGGTAATTTGCTTATTTCCACACTTAGGCTTAAAAACATGGCGTTAGAGGGTGAGAACTCGAAACAGCCCCCCAACGGCCCCGTGGGTGGCACCAACACCTCCCACGGGACCAACGTAACTCGTAGGAACTGACCCCGCAGCCGCGGGTCTCCCGGTTTGAGAGTACGACGGTAATTTGCTTATTTCCACACTTAGGCTTTAAAACATGGCGTTAGAGGGTGAGAACTCGAAACAGCCCCCGAACGGCCCCGTGGGTGGCACCAACACCTCCCACGGGACCAACGTAACTCGTAGGAACTGACCCCGCAGCCGCGGGTGTCCCGGTTTGAGAGTACGACGGTAATTTGCTTATTTCCACACTTAGGCTTAAAAACATGGTGTTAGAGGGTGAGAACTCGAAACAGCTCCCGAACGGCCCCGTGGGTGGCACCAACACCTCCCACGGGACCAACGTAACTCGTAGGAACTGACCCCGCAGTCGCGGGTGTCCCGATTTGAGAGTACGACGGTAATTTGCTTATTTCCACACTTAGACTTAAAAACATGGCGTTAGAGGGTGAGAACTCGAAACAGCCCCCGAACGGCCCCGTGGGTGGCACCAACACCTCCCACGGGACCAACGTAACTCGTAGGAACTGACCCCGCAGCCGCGGGTGTCCCGGTTTGAGAGTACGACGGTAATTTGCTTATTTCCACACTTAGAATTAAAAACATGGCGTTAGAGGGTGAGAACTCGAAACAGCCCCCGAACGGCCCCGTGGGTGGCACCAACACCTCCCACGGGACCAACGTAACTCGTAGGAACTGACCCCGCAACCGCGGGTGTCCCGGTTTGAGAGTACGACGGTAATTTGCTTATTTCTACACTTAGGCTTAACATGGCGTTAGAGGGGGAAAACTCGAAACAGCCCCCGAACGGCCCCGTGGGTGGCACCAACACCTCCCACGGGACCAACGTAACTCGTAGGAACTGACCCCGCAGCCGCGGGTGTCCCGGTTTGAGAGTACGACGGTAATTTACTTAATTCTGAAAACTCGAAACAGCCCCCGAACGGCCCCGTGGGTGGCACCAACACCTCCCACGGGACCAACGTAACTCGTAGGAACTGACCCTGCAGCCGCCGGTGTCCCGGTTTGAGAGTACGACGGTAATTTGCTTATTTCCACACTTAGGCTTAAAAACATGGCGTTAGAGGGTGAGAACTCTAAACAGCCTCCGAACGGCCCCGTGGGTGGCACCAACACCTCCCACGGGACCAACGTAACTCGTAGGAACTGACCCCGCAGCCGCGGGTGTCCCGGTTTGAGAGTACGACGGTAATTTTCTTATTTCCACACTTAGGCTTAAAAACATAGTGTTAGAGGGTGAGAACTCGAAACAGCCCCCGAACGGCCCCGTGGGTGGCACCAACACCTCCCACGGGACCAACGTAACTCGTAGGAACTGACCCCGCAGCCGCGGGTGTCCCGGTTTGAGAGTACGACGGTAATTTACTTATTTCCACACTTAGGCTTAAAAACATGGTGTTAGAGGGTGAGAACTCGAAACAGCCCCCGAACGGCCCCGTGGGTGGCACCAACACCTCCCACGGGACCAACGTAACTCGTAGGAACTGACCCCGCAGCCGCGGGTGTCCCGGTTTGAGAGTACGACGGTAATTTGCTTATTTCCACACTTAGAATTAAAAACATGGCGTTAGAGGGTGAGAACTCGAAACAGCCCCCGAACGTCCCCGTGGGTGGCACCAACACCTCCCACGGGACCAACGTAACTCGTAGGAACTGACCCCGCAATCGCGGGTGTCCCGGTTTGAGAGTACGACGGTAATTTGCTTATTTCTTCACTTAGGCTTAACATGGCGTTAGAGGGGGAAAACTCGAAACAGCCCCCGAACGGCCCCGTGGGTGGCACCAACACCTCCCACGGGACCAACGTAACTCGTAGGAACTGACCCCGCAGCCGCGGGTGTCCCGGTTTGAGAGTACGACGGTAATTTACTTAATTCTGAAAACTCGAAACAGCCCCCGAACGGCCCCGTGGGTGGCACCAACACCTCCCACGGGACCAACGTAACTCGTAGGAACTGACCCTGCAGCCGCCGGTGTCCCGGTTTGAGAGTACGACGGTAATTTGCTTATTTCCACACTTAGGCTTAAAAACATGGCGTTAGAGGGTGAGAACTCTAAACAGCCCCCGAACGGCCCCGTGGGTGGCACCAACACCTCCCACGGGACCAACGTAACTCGTAGGAACTGACCCCGCAGCCGCGGGTGTCCCGGTTTGAGAGTACGACGGTAATTTTCTTATTTCCACACTTAGGCTTAAAAACATGGCGTTAGAGGGTGAGAACTCGAAACAGCCCCCGAACGGCCCCGTGGGTGACACCAACACCTCCCACGGGACCAACGTAACTCGTAGGAACTGACCCCGCAGCCGCGGGTGTCCCGGTTTGAGAGTACGACGGTAATTTGCTTATTTCCACACTTAGGCTTAAAAACATGGCGTTAGAGGGTGAGAACTCGAAACAGCCCCCGAACGGCCCCGTGGGTGGCTCCAACACCTCCCACGGGACCAACGTAACTCGTAGGAACTGACCCCGCAGCCGCGGGTCTCCCGGTTTGAGAGTACGACGGTAATTTGCTTATTTCCACACTTAGGTTTTAAAACATGGCGTTAGAGGGTGAGAACTCGAAATAGCCCCCGAACGGCCCCGTGGGTGGCACCAACACCTCCCACGGGTCCAACGTAACTCGTAGGAACTGACTCCGCAGCCGCGGGTGTCCCGGTTTGAGAGTACGAAGGTAATTTGCTTATTTCCACACTTTGGCTTAAAAACATGGCGTTAGAGGGTGAAAACTCGAAACAGCCCCCGAACGGCCCCGTGGGTGGCACCAACACCTCCCACGGGACCAACGTAACTCGTAGGAACTGACCCCGCAGTCGCGGGTGTCCCGATTTGAGAGTACGACGGTAATTTGCTTATTTCCACACTTAGACTTAAAAACATGGCGTTAGAGGGTGAGAACTCGAAATAGCCCCCGAACGGCCCCGTGGGTGGCACCAACACCTCCCACGGGACCAACGTAACTCGTAGGAACTGACCCCGCAGCCGCGGGTGTCCCGGTTTGAGAGTACGACGGTAATTTGCTTATTTCTACACTTAGGCTTAACATGGCGTTAGAGGGTGAAAACTGGAAACAGCCCCCGAACGGCCCCGTGGGTGGCACCAACACCTCCCACGGGACCAACGTAACTCGTAGGAACTGACCCCGCAGCCGCGGGTGTCCCGGTTTGAGAGTACGACGGTAATTTGCTTATTTTTGAAAACTCGAAACAGCCCCCGAACGGCCCCGTGGGTGGCACCAACACCTCCCACGGGACCAACGTAACTCGTAGGAACTGACCCCGTAGCCGTGGGTGTCCCGGTTTGAGAGTACGACGGTAATTTACTTATTTTTGAAAACTTGAAACAGCCCCCGAACGGCCCCGTGGGTGGCACCAACACCTCCCACGGGACCAACGTAACTCGTAGGAACTGATCCCGCAGCCGCGGGTGTCCCGGTTTGAGAGTACGACGGTAATTTGCTTATTTCCACACTTAGGCTTAAAAACATGGCGTTAGAGGGTGAGAACTCTAAACAGCCCCCGAACGGCCCCGTGGGTGGCACCAACACCTCCCACGGGACCAACGTAACTCGTAGGAACTGACCCCGCAGCCGCGGGTCTCCCGGTTTGAGAGTACGAAGGTAATTTGCTTATTTCCACACTTAGGCTTAAAAACATGGCGTTAGAGGGTGAGAACTCGAAACAGCCCCCGAACGGCCCCGTGGTGGCACCAACACCTCCCACGGGGACCAACGTAACTCGTAGGAACTGACCCCGCAGCCGCGGGTGTCCCGGTTTGAGAGTACGACGGTAATTTGCTTATTTCCACACTTAGGCTTAAAAACATGGCGTTAGAGGGTGAGAACTCGAAACAGCCCCCCAACGGCCCCGTGGGTGGCACCAACACCTCCCACGGGACCAACGTAACTCGTAGGAACTGACCCCGCAGCCGCGGGTCTCCCGGTTTGAGAGTACGACGGTAATTTGCTTATTTCCACACTTAGGCTTTAAAACATGGCGTTAGAGGGTGAGAACTCGAAACAGCCCCCGAACGGCCCCGTGGGTGGCACCAACACCTCCCACGGGACCAACGTAACTCGTAGGAACTGACCCCCGCAGCCGCGGGTGTCCCGGTTTGAGAGTACGACGGTAATTTGCTTATTTCCACACTTAGGCTTAAAAACATGGCGTTAGAGGGTGAGAACTCGAAACAGCTCCCGAACGGCCCCGTGGGTGGCACCAACACCTCCCACGGGACCAACGTAACTCGTAGGAACTGACCCCGCAGTCGCGGGTGTCCCGATTTGAGAGTACGACGGTAATTTGCTTATTTCCACACTTAGACTTAAAACATGGCGTTAGAGGGTGAGAACTCGAAACAGCCCCCGAACGGCCCCGTGGGTGGCACCAACACCTCCCACGGGACCAACGTAACTCGTAGGAACTGACCCCGCAGCCGCGGGTGTCCCGGTTTGAGAGTACGACGGTAATTTGCTTATTTCCACACTTAGACTTAAAAACATGGCGTTAGAGGGTGAGAACTCGAAACAGCCCCGAACGGCCCCGTGGGTGGCACCAACACCTCCCACGGGACCAACGTAACTCGTAGGAACTGACCCCGCAGCCGCGGGTGTCCCGGTTTGAGAGTACGACGGTAATTTTCTTATTTCCACACTTAGGCTTAAAAACATAGTGTTAGAGGTGAGAACTCGAAACAGCCCCCGAACGGCCCCGTGGGTGGCACCAACACCTCCCACGGGACCAACGTAACTCGTAGGAACTGACCCCGCAGCCGCGGGTGTCCCGGTTTGAGAGTACGACGGTAATTTACTTATTTCCACACTTAGGCTTAAAAACATGGTGTTAGAGGGTGAGAACTCGAAACAGCCCCCGAACGGCCCCGTGGGTGGCACCAACACCTCCCACGGGACCAACGTAACTCGTAGGAACTGACCCCGCAGCCGCGGGTGTCCCGGTTTGAGAGTACGACGGTAATTTGCTTATTTCCACACTTAGAATTAAAAACATGGCGTTAGAGGGTGAGAACTCGAAACAGCCCCCGAACGTCCCCGTGGGTGGCACCAACACCTCCCACGGGACCAACGTAACTCGTAGGAACTGACCCCGCAATCGCGGGTGTCCCGGTTTGAGAGTACGACGGTAATTTGCTTATTTCTTCACTTAGGCTTAACATGGCGTTAGAGGGGGAAAACTCGAAACAGCCCCCGAACGGCCCCGTGGGTGGCACCAACACCTCCCACGGGACCAACGTAACTCGTAGGAACTGACCCCGCAGCCGCGGGTGTCCCGGTTTGAGAGTACGACGGTAATTTACTTAATTCTGAAAACTCGAAACAGCCCCCGAACGGCCCCGTGGGTGGCACCAACACCTCCCACGGGACCAACGTAACTCGTAGGAACTGACCCTGCAGCCGCCGGTGTCCCGGTTTGAGAGTACGACGGTAATTTGCTTATTTCCACACTTAGGCTTAAAAACATGGCGTTAGAGGGTGAGAACTCTAAACAGCCCCCGAACGGCCCCGTGGGTGGCACCAACACCTCCCACGGGACCAACGTAACTCGTAGGAACTGACCCCGCAGCCGCGGGTGTCCCGGTTTGAGAGTACGACGGTAATTTTCTTATTTCCACACTTAGGCTTAAAAACATGGCGTTAGAGGGTGAGAACTCGAAACAGCCCCCGAACGGCCCCGTGGGTGACACCAACACCTCCCACGGGACCAACGTAACTCGTAGGAACTGACCCCGCAGCCGCGGGTGTCCCGGTTTGAGAGTACGACGGTAATTTGCTTATTTCCACACTTAGGCTTAAAAACATGGCGTTAGAGGGTGAGAACTCGAAACAGCCCCCGAACGGCCCCGTGGGTGGCTCCAACACCTCCCACGGGACCAACGTAACTCGTAGGAACTGACCCCGCAGCCGCGGGTCTCCCGGTTTGAGAGTACGACGGTAATTTGCTTATTTCCACACTTAGGTTTTAAAACATGGCGTTAGAGGGTGAGAACTCGAAATAGCCCCCGAACGGCCCCGTGGGTGGCACCAACACCTCCCACGGGTCCAACGTAACTCGTAGGAACTGACTCCGCAGCCGCGGGTGTCCCGGTTTGAGAGTACGAAGGTAATTTGCTTATTTCCACACTTTGGCTTAAAAACATGGCGTTAGAGGGTGAAAACTCGAAACAGCCCCCGAACGGCCCCGTGGGTGGCACCAACACCTCCCACGGGACCAACGTAACTCGTAGGAACTGACCCCGCAGTCGCGGGTGTCCCGATTTGAGAGTACGACGGTAATTTGCTTATTTCCACACTTAGACTTAAAAACATGGCGTTAGAGGGTGAGAACTCGAAATAGCCCCCGAACGGCCCCGTGGGTGGCACCAACACCTCCCACGGGACCAACGTAACTCGTAGGAACTGACCCCGCAGCCGCGGGTGTCCCGGTTTGAGAGTACGACGGTAATTTGCTTATTTCTACACTTAGGCTTAACATGGCGTTAGAGGGTGAAAACTGGAAACAGCCCCCGAACGGCCCCGTGGGTGGCACCAACACCTCCCACGGGACCAACGTAACTCGTAGGAACTGACCCCGCAGCCGCGGGTGTCCCGGTTTGAGAGTACGACGGTAATTTGCTTATTTTTGAAAACTCGAAACAACAGCCCCCGAACGGCCCCGTGGGTGGCACCAACACCTCCCACGGGACCAACGTAACTCGTAGGAACTGACCCCGTAGCCGTGGGTGTCCCGGTTTGAGAGTACGACGGTAATTTACTTATTTTTGAAACTTGAAACAGCCCCCGAACGGCCCCGTGGGTGGCACCAACACCTCCCACGGGACCAACGTAACTCGTAGGAACTGATCCCGCAGCCGCGGGTGTCCCGGTTTGAGAGTACGACGGTAATTTGCTTATTTCCACACTTAGGCTTAAAAACATGGCGTTAGAGGGTGAGAACTCTAAACAGCCCCCGAACGGCCCCGTGGTGGCACCAACACCTCCACGGGACCAACGTAACTCGTAGGAACTGACCCCGCAGCCGCGGGTCTCCCGGTTTGAGAGTACGAAGGTAATTTGCTTATTTCCACACTTAGGCTTAAAAACATGGCGTTAGAGGGTGAGAACTCGAAACAGCCCCCGAACGGCCCCGTGGGTGGCACCAACACCTCCCACGGGACCAACGTAACTCGTAGGAACTGACCCCGCAGCCGCGGGTGTCCCGGTTTGAGAGTACGACGGTAATTTGCTTATTTCCACACTTAGGCTTAAAAACATGGCGTTAGAGGGTGAGAACTCGAAACAGCCCCCCAACGGCCCCGTGGGTGGCACCAACACCTCCCACGGGACCAACGTAACTCGTAGGAACTGACCCCGCAGCCGCGGGTCTCCCGGTTTGAGAGTACGACGGTAATTTGCTTATTTCCACACTTAGGCTTTAAAACATGGCGTTAGAGGGTGAGAACTCGAAACAGCCCCCGAACGGCCCCGTGGGTGGCACCAACACCTCCCACGGGACCAACGTAACTCGTAGGAACTGACCCCGCAGCCGCGGGTGTCCCGGTTTGAGAGTACGACGGTAATTTGCTTATTTCCACACTTAGGCTTAAAAACATGGCGTTAGAGGGTGAGAACTCGAAACAGCTCCCGAACGGCCCCGTGGGTGGCACCACACCTCCCACGGGACCAACGTAACTCGTAGGAACTGACCCCGCAGTCGCGGGTGTCCCGATTTGAGAGTACGACGGTAATTTGCTTATTTCCACACTTAGACTTAAAAACATGGCGTTAGAGGGTGAGAACTCGAAACAGCCCCGAACGGCCCCGTGGGTGGCACCAACACCTCCCACGGGACCAACGTAACTCGTAGGAACTGACCCCGCAGCGCGGGTGTCCCGGTTTGAGAGTACGACGGTAATTTGCTTATTTCCACACTTAGAATTAAAAACATGGCGTTAGAGGGTGAGAACTCGAAACAGCCCCCGAACGGCCCCGTGGGTGGCACCAACACCTCCCACGGGACCAACGTAACTCGTAGGAACTGACCCCGCAACCGCGGGTGTCCCGGTTTGAGAGTACGACGGTAATTTGCTTATTTCTACACTTAGCTTAACATGGCGTTAGAGGGGGAAAACTCGAAACAGCCCCCGAACGGCCCCGTGGGTGGCACCAACACCTCCCACGGGACCAACGTAACTCGTAGGAACTGACCCCGCAGCCGCGGGTGTCCCGGTTTGAGAGTACGACGGTAATTTACTTAATTCTGAAAACTCGAAACAGCCCCCGAACGGCCCCGTGGGTGGCACCAACACCTCCCACGGGACCAACGTAACTCGTAGGAACTGACCCTGCAGCCGCCGGTGTCCCGGTTGAGAGTACGACGGTAATTTGCTTATTTCCACACTTAGGCTTAAAAACATGGCGTTAGAGGGTGAGAACTCTAAACAGCCTCCGAACGGCCCCGTGGGTGGCACCAACACCTCCCACGGGACCAACGTAACTCG